>JAAMPD010002834.1:0-12791 GCA_025266255.1 Trissolcus basalis
CATTAGCTCAGATCATTAGTTCAGTCGTTTTCGTTCAATTGTATTCGAACAGTACGCGTATAATAAAAAAATATTTTAAAGTGTACTTTTCCATTTCATTTCTAAATACCTCTATCGAGCCATAACAACGTGCCGCAACTGGGTTAAAGAAGTCAATATCACATGGCTGCTATGAAGTTACATACTTTTACTGGGTTGCTGACCAGAAAAAATGAAAAAGCATGACAAGCTTTAAATTTGCCTCACTGTCCAATTCTGAGTTTTTGGAATTATCAAGAATGATCACAATAAAAGTACAAATGATTTTATTTCAAACGATAATTTGACAAAGAAGACAAATTTATTGAAACCACATAACTATACTGGAATATATTATTGTCGTGAATGAAAATAGTTTAACTTATTCGTAACATAATTTATAATACAATATATTTACTAAAGTTCTAAATAAAGTCTCGATAACTTATACGTTCAACTTTTCGCAAAGATAAATAACATTTGGAAAAGTTTTTGGGATTTATTACACGTCGCTAAATTATGTCATTTTGAATCGCCCTGGTTGAAGTCAAATAATTGATTTTAACATTTCTGATAATTGGTGCCCCAATTATAAAAATCGATTCATAATTGTTTTGTTTGATTCAATTGTTTTTTTGGGGTTAGGACTGCGATAGTGTCATTTTATAATACAATTTTGAATTATGAATTCCATGGAAGAATTATGAATTTTCAGTGCTTTCAAGAAATTATCAATTCATAATCTAAAATTGTATTATGAAATGACACTTTAAAAGTCCTAACCCAAAAAAAATGATTGAAATAAACAAAACAATTATGAATTGATTTTCATAATTGAGGCACCAATTATCAAATGTTAAAATCAATTATTTGACTTCAACCAGGGGCACGCTATGTGTGTGTGATTGCAAAAATCTAAATAAAAGGGGACTGAATTGCGATTATTTGGCTTTGTAAAAGTTCGCAGAAGTCAAGTTTGTTACAAAGTGTTGAAGATTATTCGTCTATTGGGTGTTCAAAAGAAAAGGTCTCTAGGTTTGATATCAGTTCATGAAAGAAATATGAATACATGGACATCGAATAAATGACAATTGCACATGTCTACAATCGAACAAAGGTTAAGCGTCTCGTTTCTCTTCTCCGTTAGAGTGTTCCGGGTAACCGAAGCGTCTCGAGCTTCCGCTATTGCCGAGAGTAACGCTCGAGAGCACCATTTGCCGCACTCAACCATTCCCGCATGTTGCACCGCACACTGCACAGTTTCTACGAAAAAATCGTACGGGCCAGTGGCTGTTCGTTTCGCTCTTCCGTCTAACCATAATCTAGTTACATTGGTATAGTTACGTTCAAACTATGGCCTCTGAGGATCACCCAACCTAGATCCTAACCGCACTGAAAACCGTTGATTTTCAAACATTATTCCGTTTCGACTCTGACTTACGATTCACTGATTACTTCAAATGATACGATTCGCCCAAAAATTAGAAACCATTCTGGAACATGCATTCATAAAATTTCTCTTTAGTAGAAATTGACAGAAAATATTTTCCCTAGCATTTTACGCAAACTTTTTTAAAAACGTTTTTTCAATACTTTAAAATCTCGGTATACTTGCGAAATAATTAACAACGAGTAAAATCATATTGTCGTAATAATAGAGAATTATTAATCTATAAAAAAAAAGGTAGCAGAATATAAAAAAACACATTTTTAACATTTTAAAAAACTGTTTAAAACAAAGTGTTTTTCATAATAATGATTAATTGGGTAGGGTAAAATTTAAAATTTTCTTAAATTTATAATAAAAGAATCTCTCATTGTAAATATTTCTCAATGATTCTTCATGTTTTATAATTTCGATATCCATTTGCCATTTATCAATTTTTATAAATGTGAAATAAAATCATTGTAAATGTTACATGAAACTGAAATGAAATAATGCCTCTTGATGAGATAAAAAATGACGCTACAATGTGACAGCAAATTAGCGTGAATTTTTTTGTCCGAAAACACGTTTTCCAAAGCAATATTGTTAAATTGTTAAAACATATCATTTTCAGACTATTACGTTTATATTTTGTTAATCAACAACTGAAATTGTTATGTAATCGTTTCGACACTGTATATCTATCGTACTTCCAGTACCCACTTATGCAATACTTTAAACTTGATATCATTGTGCCATATTTCAATCATTAATAATTAGTTGAAAGTTAAAATTATTGTTGCGTATTTCTGAATTTTTCATTTCCACAAGTCATTTCTTTTGAATGATATATTAGATAAAAAAATCTTGTCATTTGTATTTGTTTAAACCCACTGAACAGTGTGATAAGCCATAAGGATGAGATGGTAAGAGTTTCGATGTACCATTTGGCAACGATGAATTCCTAAGATTTAGCTCGCGCGACGCATTTACATGTTTCCTTGTAGTAATACGATGCAGAGCGTTTTGTGCGAGGCGCAGCACAAATTTTCCAGCTTGGCAGTTCTACGACATATTTAGGTCTCACCTAACATATTCTAGTAATCTCGCTAATTTCTATTAGTGCATGCGACTTATTCTTACGACGCGTGCTACTCCCTCACGAATTGTCCAGGATATCTGAGCATCCTTTCTTGCCGCGCAAAATTGCTTCTCCGACGAGAATATACGTGTGCGCATATTTTATTTGACAGCCAACTGAAACATCTCGAGTGAAAAAAATTAATATTTCTACCTTTAGAAAAATACATCAGGTGTAGTTTCATCCTTCATAATTAGTTAATATATTTTTATTATTTGTTACACAATATACGTTCAACTTGAGTTTTCATTAAAAAAAATTATTAAAACGAGTTTTGTTCACTTCTACAATAAAAGGTTTTTGAAATAATGTCAAAAATGTAAGCTTGGCGAATGTTCTCGTGACCACGAAATGTTATGACACTCTTACGACGCCGGCCCGTGTGTCATAAACTGGAAACGATGTTTTTGTGTCCAATAAAATAAACCACAAAACTAGTATTTTGTAGCGCACCATTTTCTCCACACGCGTGAACTTTCAGCTCAATAGTTTATGCGCGATTGGCAAAGTTGGAACGCGTGAATCAAATGTGCAAATGAATAATGTATACGTAACCGTGACTAATACATGTCAACCGACGTTTATCTTAGCGAAGCTGTCAGATTTGCTTCTGTTCGTTCCTGTAAGTATTTATTATTCCTACAACTTTATTTATGCTGAAACATTCGTAACTGATCCGCGGGATAAGATTTAGAATTTAGTGGCACACTTCCAACTGAACCGCTGCAAGAATTACGTTTCGGATTCTTCTTACAAATAAGCGCGAGCGACATAGCGTACAGTGTAATGGCAAAATGGTAAAATCCGAAATCTCAACCATGCAAAAATTTATAGGCTTTACATAGATGTGCCTCTGAATATACTTGCATATATATACACACACACGTATGATTCCGGAATGCTTGGTACCATGTGTTTTCAGACCAACGGTGTTGACTCACTTCGTTCCGGCAACATTGATCAAATTCTTCCTATAATGACGTACCGATCACGTTTGTATTGCCACGGAGTATCCATGGGACGTGCGGATTTCGCGAATCGAATAACAAGTTAAGAAAATGTTGAGCTGGACAAATGTGAACTTGGTTGGTGGTTGTAGTTTTGGCTCTGTCTGTGGCATTTTGATTTCAGAACCTTTGCTACTTGATCGTGCGAGAGAACAATCATGACAATGCATTGGCTTTTTGCGACTGACCATGAAACGTCACACGTTTGACCACACTGATGCTCCGCGTGATACATATTTCATATCTTGTCATGCACCAACGAAGGAAGGACATTTTAGAAATTAAATACTTGTCCGTGCGGCCAAAGCTATTCGTGGAATTCATCAGACGGGGTATTTGCACTTAAAATACTCTCTCCGCAGGCCGAAAAAAAAAGCGTTCCAGAGAGGAATAATTCACAACGGTGTCAGAGAATTGTGAAGCGCTCACAAAAGTCGCGAGAGGAACACGTTCATTTGGCAAATTATTCTGATATTTAGATGCTCACCGAAGATACCGACGAGTAAGCGGCTTTTGTAGGTCAGTGCTTAGTTTTTAAGCATGTTGTGTAGCACCGATCGATTCTTGGCACCGGCGATTATTCGCTAATATAAAAACATGAGTATTATTTAGACGCTTGAAGTTTATTCCCAAAGTTTTGCGAGACGAAGATAATTATAACGGAAAAGCAACTTGGCAGAGATCTTGCGAATAATCCGAATGAAAATTTTGGTGAAAATAAGTAATAATATCGAAGGAACTTATAAAAGATCAGCTCGACTCAATCTTTGAGATAATGATCGAGCAATGCGAAAGCAAATTACGTAATTGTATTTTACCTGCGACGCAAAAGTCGGGCCGTCAAAGTTTGTCGCAAAGCCGAAAGAGTTATGAATTATCACTTTGAAACGTAAACGAGAGTATATGGCCGCGCGAACGATAAGACGGCGCAATCGTAAAACGATCTTGCAAGAGCAAAGCATAGTCGCTCGATGAAAATTCGAGGGAAAAGAAAATGCTGCATTGTGATCCCCCAGAAAATGGAACTGCAAAGTTTATTCGTCGGTGTGCCGTCCGATCTTAAGATCCGGAAAAACAAAGTCGCTGGGACGAAGAATAAGTCGAAAATAAAGTTTTCTTTTGAAATTTAGTAAATTGTTATGTCTAACGATAGTCACCACGGTAACACGGTAGAACTAAATTCAATCTGAAGTATCACGTCACTGATATAAAGGCGACGTATCCGATAGTCGGTAAACTTGTTCGCGAACTTTGATAAACGAGATAAACTAAATATTTTGGTTGAATCGACAAATCTGGTCACCTATATAAACGGACACACGTTTTTCATTTCAATAGTCGTTAGTATCAAAATTGATTCGAATTGGAAAATTGATTACCCATGAATAGGTAAATCAAATTTACAAAAAAATGCCAAACATTTATTTTTAATCAGTGATCTTTTGGCTCTTTCGTTTTAAATTCTGTATTTAAAAGGTCTTTTTTTTCTAGCGACGCTCATTTTTGAAAAAAACTCATTTTATGTTCCTTTGATAAATTTCATATCGCAAAATGATTGCGTGTGTTTGAAAATTACTTTTGGATTTTTCTTAAATGCTCGGATTTTTTATAGGCCACTCCAGTTTACCAGTTATTGCACGTAGGAAAGTGATTATAAGATCGCTGTTGTATTTTTTTTTTTTTTGTTATCAAACAACGGATATTTATATCTTCCGATCTGACGTTGCCTTTACGAGTGATCGTAAATCAAAGCCAAGTTATATAGTTATGATTTTAATTGGGAAATAAAAATTGTTATTAGGTTAGTTTTATATTAATTTGTATGGTCGATTGTCAATATATGTGCCATAACTCTGTCAACTTCCTTGTGTTTATATCCGTCAAATATCCTCAGTGTTAATCTTAAGTTCACAAAGGCTATCTGTGCATAAGAATTTCTCTCTGTGTAATGTACAAGTTTGTATTCCGCGCTTACAGGGAGGCCGAAGCTAAGGACGATGCATAAGCTATAAATCAGCCAGGGTGGTACTTTGAAGATTCAATTTAGTACCTGGCTGAATCTCGGCTTCCGCAGTTAATTAATCTTCATAATCCATGGTCTGGGTTTCCTACCAAGGAGTTTCTTCTTATCGATTTTGGACTTAAGAGTTGAATTCTCGGAGCAAGCCACGTTGAGTCAGTGGTAAAAAAAGAGGACAGAGGAATCATAAAGCAGCACTGATATTCCATTAATGTCATTTTAACATCTTGAATTGATTGCTTCACGAAATTAAAAAACTTTTAAGTACACGAGTATTGTTCGGACAAAATTATGTTCGACTCAATAGAAATCGACCATTCCGCCAATGTAAACGTTGTGTTTTCATTCAACATGACGCGTCTGAAATATTGTTCGTGTACCCCTCATGACTTTCTGAGTTTAATTTTTAATCTATTTTTACACTTTTAACTATTTGAGGTAAACATTGTATTGAACTAAAAAATTAATATTATATATATATATATATATATATTTAATTAATTTAGAATCCAATTGAAACAATGTTTATACTAAATCAATGAAAAAGTATGTGAATAAATAAAAGTTAAATTCTGTAATGTTATATGTTTGTTTGAATAAAGAACACGAGAGTTATGGAGCTGTGTTATATTTAGCAACTTGAAGTTAGTTTAAATCAACAAAATATGTGCAACGAGGCAAAATGTCAGTAACAGTCACCGTACATCAGCCTGACTTTCAGTTTGGCTTATTTTTTGTATTTTTATTCGTCAGCTTGTGTGACAAAGACACTTTTTGAAAGCAAAATCATTAAGTTGACTCAACATCTAATCAATGTCGCATGATCTTCCCGTCAATCAGCAATGCTTGATATGAAAGCAGGTACGATAGAACATTTTTCCGTTCAATTACCATCTTCTCGGTTGATAAAGGCGTGAGTAATCCACCACTTCAGACCACTTTTCGGAAACGTGAATGACATATTGTTTTCGAATGATTCAAGATACACGAGGTTAAACACAAAGGCGAACGATCGATCGTTTCCACTTTGCAATGCATTGTCTTGCCGAAACCTTTCAAAGAGTTTTGTCGTTCTCTTGAAATTTACAGAAGCAAATATTTAGTTCCGACAAATTATCATATCGATTTGTTAATCAAAAAAAAAAAAAAAGAAAAAACAAATCCTCATGAAATTGGCACAACAATTTTTCTGTTTCAACTTTGTAAAATATTTATAGAACAAACGGGCTTTTAGTTTATTTCAGTCGTTGTGTGCAAGCAAAGAGTATAGCGTAAACAAAGTGATTCGTATATTCTCGCGGTCTTTGCTTTTTGACGGACAGCATCGGTTGGATTCGTTGATATGTGAAATAGAGCATGTAAACACTTGCGTGTTATGTTACGAACGCTTATATACATGTTACGCATATGTACAAGGATGATCGTTTGTTTTAGATAACGCGGACCATGGATGCTGTACCGAGGCATCAGTAGAAGTAGCTCCTCAGGGCACCTCCAGAAGTAGCAATTCCAGTTTTGCCAGCAACGTGTACGCTAAGTCTAGCGAGCCGCAGATCGTTCCTAATATTGTCTCAGTCTACCCGCATATTTGCAGAATTTGTCATACGATCAATGCCAAGGAGTTGCCTATATCTCCCTGTAGGTAAGGTACGTATGATATCATATACGAATATTAATGCAATGATATTTCACAACTTGCAAATGCCGAGAAACGCTTTAGGTTGTGCCGTTGCTCAAATCTCGACCCAAATAGTTTGTGGTGTAAACCAGATTTCCTGCACAGTATACGAAATCAGACAATGTTGCTTTTCGGAAATTGTAACTGTTTCGTTACAATGCACATTACCGAATTAATGCTTACCCAAAAATGTTATATTACATCAAGTTAAATATTTATCAAACAAATATAATTAGAAAATAATCAAAATAGAGATATAATTGTAACCGTTGAAACATTATTATCGGAGATAATATCAATCATGAATAGTTTACTGATTATCCACCATTGCATATTTGCATTATTGTCGTTTAATATGTATGTTTGTTGGAATTTTACAGTAATTTTTTTCATTCAATTGTTTACAGTTTGTTAACAACGTTCTACGAATTTATATTTCTTATCTCAAATTATAACAAAGAAAATGGAAGATTGTTTGATTAAAATTGCAAAACTGCATGGTTTAATACTAAATCAGATAGACCTAAATAAACAATAGCTTTGCTTCAGCTAATTAGATATCTGCATATCAATCATTATATAATCAATTCGTACAAACTGCTCTAATTATCACATTGGTAAGAAACTGATAGTGAATAGCAGAGAATAATGATAGATATATCATATTGAATTCCTATTAGCACTTCAGTTAGATGAGTGAATAATATAATCATTTCAAAACCGTCCAGTTAAAACAATAAATTCAAAACGGGAAATGTTAAAAGTATCATCTCCACTAAAGAATGCACAGGGACTTTTTTCGCCATAATAAAAAGCAACTGACCTAATTTTATTATTTTCATTGCATGTCTAATTCAATTGAAGTATTATTTGTTTTTCCAACAATGCTAATGAATTACTAATTCATTGCAATTTCATGTATACAATATGTATTATAAATTATGTACATACTGAAAGAAACAATTTTCGTCAAAATAACGTATAGTTTTGTATTTTTGTAAGCCCTAGTATATAATATTGTTTTTATAAATTTCTATATCGATATATGTTATTTCGCCCGAAAATGGAAAAATAATGAATGATCCCAGTTTAGTTCATTTTTATCTGCAAGAATTATCTCAGGAACCATTTCCCGCCCGGATCGATTTTGAAGTATTGCAAAAAGTGCGAGTCTGTCTAGAAAAAAATCTTGATTACACACAAATAGTAGAATATACATTTTGTCCAGATGTTAAAAGTGAACTTTGTTAGAGTGAAATTCTTTCATAACTTGGAAAAATAAAAAAAAACAACGACAGCAAATGAAATTATTCAAATTTTAGTAATGTTACATTAGAATGTTTCGGCGACGAATATTTCATTAAAGGAAATTAAATTAGTACGACAGACACTTGACGCAGAGAAGCCGATAAATTGATTAGGTGGCGTAGCTATAATAGAATTTTAATCGCTGGAACTGCACTTGATATTCTAGTGATTAGTGTGAGACATTAGTTACCATTTGAATTATTACCACTGGACACAGTGCACGTAACACGCAGAATTTGTATTGGGTACCCGGGATACATTTTACATGTTCGCAACTGTTCCCAACGCTTGTTTGCCCTCCACATCTTAAATTGCAGATATTGCTGTTGCATGGTAATCACTTGTACATAGTCACAATTGAATTACCAACATTCTATCACAATGCTTTTCACAATCATTTTTTTTGATTCGTTGATTCTTATAAATAACTTACAAAAAATTCGACGATTTGACTAGTAAATAATCAATTTAGTTTGAAACAATTCAATTAACATCAACTATGCAGTTAATCTTAACTAAGTATCAACTGATATTTCTCCTATCAATAATGAAAATTCTTGATGTCAGAATGTTTGTATGACAACTTTATGAGCAAAAAATCGTAAGCTGGTTAATCATCCGCAAAATTGCAATTAAATTTTACTATTCGATCTTTCGTAATTGAAGTATAACGACATTCGATGGCGGTTGAGTAGATTCACCCCAGCCGAATATCACAGAGCAAATAAGGACACAATCAAAAGCAACGGGTGGACGAAAATTCCTTTTGAAGAATCAAACCAAAAATAAATCATCATTCTTTATTTTTGTGATATTGAATCGACCTCTATATTTTTTTTGCTGAGCTTTCTGGGTGTTTCACACTCGTCACAAGTACTTTACAACGTGATCAATCAACTGTACGAGGATAAATGAAAGTTTACCACCATTAATTCTTAATTATTGGCGAATGGACCGAAAATTAGGTTGCCCGAAAATTGACATTGTTCATTTATTCGACGTTAAATTTTCACCGAATTGTTTACCCTTTTAATTTTCCATATTCAGTCCATAACAACGACAATGTATTATTTTCATCCGGTTGAAACAAATTTGACATATAATATTATTATTTGCAAACTTTTTCATCTGGAAGTTTTTTTTCTGCTCTTCGAGAAATTTTTTTTATCATTTGTGAACAAAAATATGTAGAATGTTTTTCTTTCGGATTTTCGATGTTTTTCTTAAAAACATCCACCTATACCTACTCAGGAACTTTTCGCTTGACGCGTACAGCGTTAGCGCAACATTTCTACCTGCAAACTATTCACACGACTGCGTGAATAGCAAAGCAAAAATCTCGTTAGCACATTCGATGACGCCAGTCGTAGTTGACATTATTCCCGGTATTTTGCATTTGCGCTCTTGTGAAAGCAATTATGCTATAGGTTAAAAGCAAGTCAAATTATGAAAGAGCTCTGTAATTATTAATTATGCTACAAATTAATATTTCTGAGAATTCGCGCGTCATCATAAAAGTCCACTAGGTTCATGTCATAAGTTTGTTGTAACGACTATAACAATAAAACGAGACGACCAGTCGTGTAGCTGTAAGTAAAAGTTATGATTTATACCGTGTAAATATCATTCTGATATATATATCGCATAAGTAGAGAGGTTTGTACTATTTGTTTATGAGATCTAATTGGATATACGAGAACCAATTCTTATCTTTTTATCAACTAATGTTAGTTCAAAAAATTTGACTTATGTTCTTTGCACGAATCTCCTGGATTGAGAAATTTTTTTTGAACCGATAAGTTCAAAAAGTTATATAGCAAATTTTGTAGTTACGATTCTATCAGCTCGCTCAATATACTACAAACTTTCAATTCATTTTGTGAGAACTTCATCGATCCCGGATCTAACTTTGACCTATAAATTTATATTGACCGACATATTCGTACTTCTAGGCTATTATACACTGTTAATCTGTTCTCATGAATTAATGTAAGAACAATAAATGTTCAATTGTTATTATTTAATTCAAAAATATTTCAAAATTTAATATTTATGTTTTATACATTACATCTACACTTTATTTTTGAGAAAGAATGAAAAAAGAACATAACTGCTATCAATAAAACAAACAATACTGAATGGTTTTTTGAAATGAAAATAAGCAAATATGCTTATAAGTAAATTGAAAACACGCCAATAGTACAATTATTATGTGAGGTTAGGTTGGTGCGTGAAACCACAATGTTATTGCTTCTTTTCTCTCTGTGCCTATATTTTGTTGTTTTAAGTAAGGTCGATTTCGAAAAAAAAGCAGTGAATCCAATAAATGTTAATACATTTTTATGATTATAAATACAAAAGAAAATCAAGAAACGATCGGACTGAGTTTTTGCGCGAACGCAATAAGATAAAGAAGAAAAAGTAGATGGCGGTATTATAAGGCATCCTCACGTAACAGCGGAAAGCATCAGGAGAAATTAAATTTCCATTTTAAATAGAACAATTTTTCAGTCAATCATTCACAGGTTCGGTTACGGACATTGATTTAAAAAAACATTAATTGTCAACATAGTTAACTTTTGATCTTGAGCTGTAAACTTGAACTTGTTGTCCTCATTTTGAGGGGTTTTAATAATCGAACCAATTAACTTGATTTTCTTACAGATAGAAAATTCTTGATATTTTCTAACATTTGAAATGTCACAATTTTCAGCTAAATGTTGTCCAAATTATTGAACTTGAATTTCACCGAGCAAGGAGCCGCAATTTCAAGCATTTTCTGAATCCAACAAAACTAATTTAATCATAAGAATTATTAAAATATTTTTAACAAATCAATGGTTTAGTTAAACGAAAATAACTGTTAAAAACATAAAAAATGATTAATTATAGTTTTTGAAGAAAAGTTTGTAATTGTCGGAGTGAAACTGGACAAAATTAAATGATTTAAGTGGAACATAATAATTGTGGCGAAAATGGATTGCTCATAATAGTACAAACGCAATTAAAAATGATTCAAATTTCTGAGGGACACGAATTTAACAGCTTCTTCGTTTGGTGAGAATATTCGGCGAGTTTTGTATGAAACTAGAAGCAGAGGTTTGCTCATAACTCATGACATTTGCATCAAGTTATTATTACGAGTTATTCATGCTAAGTTGACGATATATAACTTCGTCCACCAATCACCGTCAATTAGCGCTTTCTCGAATCCCTGTAGAGATCTCTTCAGCTCGACGTGTAATTTCGAAGATATAACCTTCTAGTAATTAAATTACACAAGAAACGACGTCTATGATTTTAATCTCAACGCCACCGCGCGAACCAAGACAAACTAACCCCGGCTCGGTAGAAAATTGAAACACCTGCGTGAGAATTTGGAAAATTTTCCCCTCAACACAAATCTTATGCAGTGCGAAAGTACGAATTCCATGACTGACATTTTATTTCTCATAAACTTTGCGCAATGTCACATAATGTCAATTCCTGCGTAGATTAACTTTAATGCAATATGAAATTTCAATTCAATTTGTTTGTCATTTCGAGTTACACGTGTGAAAATATTATTGTAGATTCTGCGCTTGTGTTCGCTGAATTTGACTTTGTTACAAACTTCCATGCAACTGTATAATGTCTTTATGAATTATAACGTAGTAAAATTTGAAATTTCATTGATCCGTGAAACTACTTCAAATTATCAAATAATTCACAAGTTTGTTTTCATTATGTGCAAAATTTTATAATAATAAAACTTGAATGAAATAGAATGAAATGCGACAGTGGGCCAAGGGCTCTAGACCATTTCGGGATTATTGTTATTGATCTGGTCGAAGAGTGCATCACAGGGTGAAATTTGTATATTTATAAAAACAACTCGAAAGAAATTTTATACATGCCGTTCAACTTATATGATAAAAAGTTATAACTAGTTCTCGTGGAGAGTTTAAAGGTGTGAAACTTTTGCCATCATTTGGATATTACGACACACGAACTTTCATAAACAATCCTAAGAATGTTTTGTATTAATAATCTCTGAAACTTAATTCTAATGAGTTGAAAACTATTTGACAAATTGATTTCGCCTGAGGACATTAATATAACAAAGTGAGTGTAATTCTTTTGGCAAACAAAATCTCGGCCAGAATAATCATAGGCTTGTTTTGATTTATTTGGCTATTTTTGTATACGTAATT
>JAAMPD010002835.1:0-12735 GCA_025266255.1 Trissolcus basalis
ATATGTATATGTTCTATTGGGGTTTTATTAAATTTTTTATATGAAAAATATTTCATTTTATATTTCGCATTTTTATATGATGAAATTCATAAAAAGCGGCCATAATGTATATAAATTAAAATATATTTTTATATTAATTTATAAAAAATTTAATTTTAAGAAATTTATAAAAAATATTATACATAAAAATATAATAAAAAGTAAATATTGTCCATATAAATACATATTTTTTATATTTTCACAATATATTCATCTGTGAGGAACATCTTAAATTTAAACACGTGATGTCAAATAAACTATAAAAACACCTTTTTTGAAGTAATAGACAGAAGAGGATTTGAACTCCAGATTTCTAAAATACGAATTGAAATCGTTACAATCACACCAAACTGACTTGAAATTATGAAATTTTTTTTCTGATTGATTTGTCAGATGAATTGGATCATTTTAAGATTCCCGAGTCAAATAGAGTTATATGAAAATTGCTGTTTATCGTTGTGTCGTCGAGGGACAAACGAAAAGAAAAACTGGTAAAAATAATCATGAATAAGAGAGGGAAAAATATTGCCATGGCAAAACTGGACTCACAAGAAACTCGTAATCCGTGAGGCAGAAATATACTTTGTCTTTATTATTCCATTTAAATGATACGCTTTAATGCCGCGTCGCAAGTCCCTGCCCTCTTTACTTTGCTGTCTGTTCTTTCAAGCTGATTTTTCTTTTCTTACGATTGCTAAAGATTTGAAGAAAAAATCCTATTAAGTCTTTTCGTTAGCTTTTTTCGAGTAAACACCGCTCGTTGATAATGGTGTTGCTTCAATCCGTGATTTGTCGTTGATCCCAGCGAGGAACTTGCAGTCAGTGTTTTATAGTGCTTCATCACATAAACTTTGAAGCTTTAACTGAAGACGAAGAAAAAAAGAAGAAGCAAAATCGTAAATATTATCCAACAAATTATATCGTCTGTTTACAAAAATACGCTTTTAATCAATCTCAAAAATCACTGATAATATTCGTTCCCTCGAAGAATCACGTACGACATGTTCCAAGTTATTTTTCAATTTGTTCAAATCACGACGGACCTCTAAGATGAGAAAAAAAGAAAAACGGTAAAGAAGATTTTTTTTTTGTTGAATCAATCACGGCTTATTTGCTGTCGTATATTTCCCTTGCGAAGAGTTACGACTGAATGGACAAAAACGTAGTAAAAATGAGATCAGCTTATATCAATGTTGGACACTCGAAAAAGGTCGTAAAGGAATGGTGAACTCGAAAAACGATGGGTCAGTGAACCAACCGACAAAAGTGCTTTTTGCAATATTCCTGATAAGTAAGAACCAATGGAATTCTCGAAATCCTTTTTTCAGCATCTCGCAGAGAGCACCTTTCACAGAAAATATTTATAAATAAAATTTTTGTTACTGTATCTTTTTTCGGCAATAATAACATTAGACGTTTGCTCGGTTCGGTATCCTGGGCGATCATAAAGTCTGCCCAAATCTGGTCTTACTCTGGCAAAACAGCAAAACTTTAATCCATTCGTATCCTCTTCTAACATTTGCAAGGAGAATTATGCGTTTTAGAAGTTAATGTCAACCGTTGAACGACCGTATAAAGTCATGACGAAATGTAAAAAAAAGTTATACAACTTTAAATGACGACTGACATCTATAACAGAAAAGATTATCGTGAAAAAATACCAGTGACGAGAAAAAATAATAAACAAAAATATCGTATTTCATAACTGAAATTCAAGGTTTTTGATTGATCAATAATAAAAAAAATACAGTTCGATAAATTATAGTTTGATAGTTACAAAAAAAATAAATGTAAAATTAATTGAAATGATATGCCAATTGTAATTAATATCAGATAATATAATGTGATATTTTGTCATATGATATTGTGTCAATGTGATATAAATGGTAGCACCCCTTTAAATTGGTAAAAAAATTTTGAACTTGGCTGAGATATATTTTTATTTTTATATGGATCTAAAAAGTGTTGAGTAACTGAACGACGCGATGATAACATTCTAGAAAAAAAAAACGAAAGCTAATAAATGCACTATTGAGAAATATGATCTATTATGAAGTCCTTTGGAAATGAGCGAAAAAAAATGTCAGGCTCTAAGATTTCATTACGACGTAACTTATTTCAAGTGCCTATTGCAGCGTACATACAAAGTGATAATCGTGAAACTAATATAAAGAGTGACAAAAATGGAGCATTTTTGTGCGATAAGATTTTGTTCTTTTAACGGCATTGGTTATAAGTGAGAAAATCCAGGGCACTATTTTGTGGAAATACTCGAATATCCTTTGACATTTGACCTCGGCTATTGGGTAAGCGACGGCTTCTGTTGAGTGTTATTACAAACCCCGAACGACCCCTTCGGCACAAGCGTTATTAAATACGAGAACGTTGACTAAACTGAAAGTATTTCAAACGATGAGAGTCCTTAAAGCGTTCCTTTTTTAGTTCGCTCGCGGTAAAAAGTCATGTCAGATAACGAAACAAACCCCGAACAGAAACGTTTTAAAATTATCCTCTACCTCGAATCGAGTTTGTTCTTGCAGACTTGATTTGAAAATTTTTCTCATATTTGACGAGGTATTGTTTTTCTCTCGATCTTGTATTTATTTGAAAATAAAAAGTGATATCGAAAAGATGTATCCATTTTTGTCTTCTTTTTTAAAGAAGATTTCGGAAATGTTTTATTTTGTTATGGAGTGTCGTGTAGCTGCGAAATGTGTGGAAGCAAAACAAGAAATTGGTGTGCAGCGTCGGGAACGCGACACTAAGCTCACGAAGAAATCGTGGCTCTAAATTTCAAGAGCAACCGTCATCATTTAGGCGAACTCCCAGTGCCGCCGCGCAACCGTAATAATTTTTTCAAATCTCAAGGCAATTATTTAGTTTTCCAATGTCGTTCTTTTGTTATTTTGTTGAAAAAAAAAAAGTTCCTTCGTTAACCAACCGCTTTCTGCCCTCATTTTCTTTTTGTATGTTCCGAGAAAAAAAAAAAAATTAGAATGCAAAACATATATAAGACCCGTAACAAAAAAATGTATATAGCGTTTCTCTTCAGCTGGAAAACTTTTCCTTTGACGAATATATCGCAGCGATAAATTGCGATTGACGTTGCAGGTTGAATACATCATTACTTTTTCCGTCGTCACGCGTAATTAAACGTGCACAAAAGTGAAGCAAAATCGTGGCGCAAATCATGTACTCAACAATGTCGCGGGAAAACGATTAATTCTCGCTGCTATCAATTAATTAAAATTAATGAAAGCTCGAGAGCGCGCGCAAGTTACTCGCGCATTGTCGGGCTCATAAAATCACGTAACCCAATCTCGGGTAGGACAACGCGTGCATCTTTTCTTGCCAATTAATGAATGATTAATTATTGCGATGACACTCGGCGATTTTCGTCTTCTTTGTAGCGCTCGCTTTTGTCGCCGTCTCTTCCTCTGTCCCTTGTCGCGTGGCTTTTGACGCTCGAGGAACGTTTTAATTGGATTGTTCTAACCGAACTCAGGGGAAGTCGCCGACACGTTCGTTCGTTCACAGTGATTGCGCCGTGATTGCTGCGTCACTCACGAAATCAACCTGCGCCGCTCGGCAAATTAACGCAATTTCCAAAACAAACGGTCCGCCCAATCACCACCCGTGCCGCTATCTATCCGCACCTACTACAACGCGCGACGCTTTAATTGCGTACAACTACCACAATGCACACCAACAAAAGGACAAACAAGACCAATAAAAAAAAATACGCTCGCCCCAAGCTCAATGTTACCCATATTGACATTCAAACGCATCCCGAAAATGCTCATTTCAAACGCATCTCTACTCCTTATTTTCTGCACAGGAGAGAGTCTCTACAGACTCTAGAGATGCATTGTACATTCGACGAAATTGTGATTACGAAAAAAAATTTCAAAAAAGTTATGGAAAAAAAATGTTTTTTTTTTCTATTTTTTTTCATTTTTTTTTTAAATTTACAATTTACGTTGATTTTGAAAAGGTTTCGTTCCAATTTTCAACAAAACATATGATACTGGAGTTTTTGGTTTTTTTTAGTTATTATTGTTATGAAGGAACAATAAACGAATGAAAAATTCATTTGGAAACGAGTATGAATATGACCAATTATAACTGCAAAAGTTCGTATAAAATTTCAACAAATATTAATTGTTATTGAAATTGCCTAGGAAACTGTTTAATAATTCATGTACTACACAATTCTGATGAAATAACATTAAAAATTGAGAAGAAAAATAATTAATAAATAATTAAACATTGTGTTTCTGGACTGAGTTGTCAAAAAAATTGTTAGAAAAGTTGGTTCATTTATTTTATGGAATAAATAGATGTATTATTATTACGAATTTGTAATAAACAAGTTATGTAGGTTAATTAAAAATAGCGTGGAATAGGGAATCTAAAATTTATATATGTTATTGATTATTTGAGTGTTGCTACCCACACGAATACGTGTCTTTAGATAAAACCCAAATCGTGTACCTGGAGACACTTTGCACACTTAATTTTGTTAACGTTGTTACATTAATTTAATTTAAATTCAATTGAATAAATAAAACGAAATAAAGAAATAAACGAGTGTAGAAAAATACTTAAATTTATTTACATTAAGTTAATTAATGAAAATCATACACATTTTTTGTTGTTTAAAAAAAGTCATGCAAAACAATGTTCCAGGATTTTTTTTTCAGAAATAATATTACGAAACCCGGTTTTTTCAGTTTCTTGAACTTAAAGCAATATTGAAAAATGTGAAGAAATTGAAATTAATTGTTCAATTAGGTTCTTGGATTATGTTTTCAATTTTGAAATTATACAGTTGTTTCAGTAGTGATACACTGCCATTAGTCAGACAGGGACAACGTAATTCTGGGGACGTCACAATTTCGGTTCTGAATAATTCAGCACCACCGGAGGAGGCTGCGTACTTGCAATAGCGATCAATTTTCTTCTCATTCTCGCGTTTTTCACCGACCATAACTCAAAACTGCAACTTGTATATTTTTCAATCAAAAAATATATTTATTATCCTAAATGTTCGAAGCGTCATATTTTTCAAATCAATTTTCAGTGATGATAAAAATTTATTAAATCATACCAATATCAGAAGTCGGGAACTACCACCTATATCAGATTGATATAATAAAATATACGAACACCTTGCAGTATAGAAATTTATGATATCAAAATTGATTGTGGTCAAGTATATATGTAACAAATCAAATTATAATACTTCCGTTTTTTTTTTAAGTTTTGTCATTAAATCTAAAAACTATGAAAACTGAATGTAAAAAATTAAGTCATAAATCTAAACTTGAAAAATTGTAATTTCCATAAAAATGTAAAAAAAAGTTTCCATAGTTAAAAACATGTTATCTATTTTTTCTAGTAACTATTAGATCCCTCACGGAAAAATGACATATATTTGAAATATCTAACTTTTTGCCGCTGAAAATATATTTTATATGTATTTTGACATATATTTAACCGTATATTTTCAGTTAAAATGTATGAAAAGTATATTTTCGATTATATTCTCAAATATAAAATAAATATATTTTCCACAGAATTTTCGTTATCAATTCTAAAAATATATATTACATATATAACTTTTTGCCGAAAATATATTTACTATATTTTGACATATATTTTCGTGTATATGTTGATATATATTATTTTCAATGAGGGATTGTACATTCGTTGAATTGTATAAATTTATTATTGCTCATTAAGAATGATAAATTACGATATTTTCTTTTTGACATATTTTATCATGTGATACTTTTTGCATCATAGATGTCAATGACGTCAAAATAAATCTAAATGTCAACATTTCATGTACATTAGTCAGACTTATCGACGTGAGAAAAAATTGATTATTTCATCTTGTTATTCTGGTGTACGAGCGAAGAAGTTTGTTGCCTATGGTCGGACACTTGCTCGGATAGGCTTTTTATAGCCTCCTGTCAAAAGAAACATGAAACTGTCGAAAAAAAGTGTCACTTGCGATAACACGACAAAAAAAAGAAGAGTAAAACGAATAAAGAGACAGAAACACTCGGCATTTGTAAGAAGAGAACACCGCAAGCTGCGAATACGCAGTAAAGCGATTGAAACGCCGGGCACTGACAAAGCAACACAAAAGAGATGTCGATCTTGCAATAGAAGCCGCCTGAAAGCGAGCTTTTATTTCGCGAAGTTGCAAGAGTAGCTCACGGAGACTTTGCGCACTTTCCACTTTTGCCGTTTCCTACTCGTACGCTTATTTTGCTTCTCTCTTACCCAATTTTCCACATCCTTTATTTTTGAATTCCCTCTCTGTTTTTAAATAAGCTCTAGTTTACTTGACTTAAACTTTGTTTATTTAGTGTCGCTTTTATTCGCAGCAACTTTACACGAGAGACAAAAAAGGCTCCGAGGCCTGGGTGTGCATAGAAATAATTGAACCCTGCAACGGTACAAATTTGACCTGGCAAATTTGAACGCGCAACATTATTTACGTATTAAATTAAAAGACGTAAATTTAATTCGCAAATACTGATCTCGCCAATTTCACGGGTTCAATTTTCGTATATCCATTTTAGCCAAACGTTTTACTGCTTCCCGGTTTTCTCTGTTACTTTCTTTTTTTCGCCCGACATTTTTTTTTCTCCTCGCGTTCGATGTAATCGACTGATACAATTTTTTCGTAATGAGATTTATAAGGAGATATCCGCAGCGACTTTGTATTCAATTTCTCGGTAGCGATTTTTCACGTGGTACGTTGTAGGTTGGTGTGCCCACCCACTCACAAGCGCCAATATCGCTTTCGCCGTATTTCCGGAAGGGGTTTTCCGTTACGCCGCGAGAAGATATAGCTAAGGAAGATTCAGGAAGTTTTGCCATTAGCTACTCCCATTTCCGTCGTGCGAAACTGGCTCACATATGGTATCGTGTCTCCTAGTATTTGCTTAAGCACATTGCAGTAACGGTCGGCAGACTATTTGCTTTTGCTTGGATGAATATCTCATACCCGTGTATTATGTTATATTTTTGAACTCACTCCCCTATTTTTTTTTCTTCTCATTCTCTTCTCGGAATTACAAACATTTTCCGCGTTCCAAAATCCCTGAACACAATTTTGCTTTCGGGCAAATAAAGTCCGTTTGAAATATCGCTCCTTTATTTTAATTAATCGCATTTGACGAAAAAAAATTTGTTGTCAATAATATTTCACATTTTTTCACCGCGCTGTTTTCCTTGGGATGATGAATTTTGAGTGAAAATTGGGTTGCGCAAAATTTATGATGAAACAGTCTTCTTAGTTTTAGCAGCGACGGTTTTGGGCCAACCTACATAGTAACAGCTTGCGTTCGTGCAATGAATACCAAGCTGTGTAGTTTCATGGTTTAATGGAAATCAAGTAAAAGTCTATAAGTGTTTGTTATTACATCGATCACTTTAACGAGATGAGAATGTTCTTCGGAATTGAATTGATTAGATTCATATCTAACACGAACCTTCGTCACTAGCAACTAATTTCAACGAAAAATCTACATACAATTCTTATCTATTATCTCATACCGGCTATCAATTACCAATCATAAACGTTCACTTTTCATGAACTGTTTTTTTTTTCACTCCAAGTATATCTCTTCGAGTGAAATTATTAGATGTTAAGGGCCAAATTGAAAAAAGTCCATGAAACGATGTAGAAAATGAGGAAAAAAGGAAGTCCTGGAATAACAGATGTTTATTACTGAATGTAATTACTCGGGATGACATATGAATAGAAATAGCGTTAAAATGTAGCCTTTTAGATTAGATAACACAATAATGGCTGTGGTTTACATCGAGCGCACAGCAGTTTGTGGCGGATTAGTCGGACAATGGCAGTAATAGAAGCAGATCCGGTCAGACGCTCTTGTCGCGTTGTCGTTTAAAATGAACGTTACATGTAATTCACGTGAATTTGTCATTATTCTCCGAAACGCGAAATGCAGTTGATTAAGTTGGACAGCGACCTAACCCAATTATGATAACTTGTAATTGTCTTCGAGTTTTGAACGAAATTCTGATGCGTTGATGGCTGAATCTTGCAAACTTTTATCAAGAGCAATATAATTAGAAAAGTTTGATTAACGAAAGAAAAAATATAATAATAATAATTGCAACGATCGAACGGAGTTGCATCTTTTTCTTTTTTTTTTTTTTAATGTGACACATGTTGTTAATAAAAGGGGGGCTGACAAAAAAGTGTCAGTTTGTAAAAGAAAATTTCAAGCAAAGATAAATTCAAAATCGCAGGAAACACTCTCTGGGGGACCCGATCCAAGAATAATCCAACGACTTTTCTTGCGGAAAAGGCTCCGTGGGGGTAGGTACCGTGCGACGCAGTTCCCTCTCTTTGTTATTCCGTTACTTTGTACTCTTCCTCGTGGGAAATGCTAACAGTTTAAACCTTGCGCTAACTATAGTCAACTATGAACAACTTGGGAACAACTATTATTCGTCTGCACACAAAGACGATTTTATTGAAAACTTTTTTTATGTTAACGCCGGTGGACCATTAGTAACGAAAAATCAATACCTGGTAAAGTATTCAATTTCGGTATAAATACGAAATCGAATTTATCCAGTTGACAAATTGACACTGCGCGGAAAGTTCGAAAAAAAAATTCAATTACCGATCCGGTAATGTGATTTTCACTCTTACAAATTTGTTAATTGTAATCATTGAATTATTGCAATCGACGGATTAATCGAATCTGTCTGACAATACCGCGTTCAAGATTCAGCGGATCGCAATCAATTCAAATTCTCATCGCAACTTTATTATTTACATTGTTTTTCTGGTTTATTTGCAAATTGCCGTCTATTTATGTAACATCAATTCAACATTCGTGCAACTTTATATGTAACATATATCGAAGCACGAGTGTGTACGAATATTAAATACTCAATAATGTTAATAAACATTAGATCCAATACTTTTTACTGCATCGTGGTTTCAATTTAGTAAAAAACTGAATCTAATTTTACTTTCTCTCATATCACTGTATTTAACAATTTATCAAAACTGTACAAATTTATACTCTTTGTTTAATTTGCATCGGTATAT
Source organism: Trissolcus basalis (assembly GCA_025266255.1). Lineage (NCBI taxonomy): Eukaryota > Metazoa > Arthropoda > Insecta > Hymenoptera > Scelionidae > Trissolcus > Trissolcus basalis. The sequence continues at coordinate 9,152 of JAAMPD010002835.1, forward strand.
CCAATCACTCATATCATCATTTAATTGATTGATCGTAAAAATAAATAATGTAAAAAAGATGTTTTTGAAATGGACTGTTTGGCCAAAAAAGGTTCGCTAGAGAAAAAGGGCTGGGGAAGTTTTTTTTTATTGTAAAAAACCATTCCCGTGCAATTGATCCTGTTGGATTCGTTTTAGTTTTTTTTTGTTCAACCTTAATTAAATTTAACTAATGTTGGAATTCCTAGCTCGAATTTTCAGGACATCAAAAATTAATTATTCCGTATTTTAAAACCGAAATGTTTTTAATTGTTAACAAATTGAAATTTGTTGTAATAAAATTGTAATAAATTGAAAATTTTAAATAATATATGCAAAATAGGTGTAACGAAAGAATCAATAATTGTATATATGTGAAAATGATATTATCGAATCAAAAGGAAGGATTAATTGACACAAAAAGCCAAGTTGAACATATGTAACGGAGGAGACAGCGTTGAAAGTTTTTTTGTCGTCAATTTACAGCGCGATAGACGCTGTTCGAACTTGCGCTCGTAACAAGTTGAAAGCGAGGAATTGTAAATGAGATCCCCATCCCCTCAGGAGCGTCGATCCTTGTCTTATGCATTTCGATGCCTGCGGCACCTCCGATGACCTCGGTGAGCTTGTACATCGCGGCGAACTCGACGTTAAACCGAACAGCCTGTGCAGACAGTGGTCAACGAACTGCAGACCAAACTTGGACGATCAAAACCAATAGTCTCCTGCTTTGTTTTGACATAAAACTAACACGAATTAGTGTTCGAGTGGGATTGCGGAAAAGACTACTTTTTAACGTCGTGGCGTTGCCGAAATTGACTCGACGTAGTTAAACTTGTGATTGGATTTTGCAAAATTCAGTCTCGGGGTTTCGAATTCAGGATTTAGAAGATTATTCGTGATTAGTACCACACGCAGTCAGCAAAGTGGAGAGTATAGATTGCAAAACGTGCTTTTAGCAGGAATAAAATGCAATTTGTAAACAATTATCAACCTTAGCGACAAATCAGATTCGAGACTCAATTGGGATAAGATGTCTCCGGGGAGGGTTGCGAGAAATTGTGTTCCTCCCGGGGGTTATTTTGCGATCCTCTTTTTGCGCGTGAGTGTTTGATTAAAATGATGACAATTTACGAATGAAGATATTTCCTGTAAAGTCGAGTGGATTAAAGGTATCGAAGACTAAACGCGGGACGACCTCGACGACGCCGAAGGAAGAAAACTCGCCGAGTAGAATTCTAATTTGATCGGCAATTGATTAGGGTGGAGGCGCAACGTTGGAAGCCGGAAGCCCGGCATTTCGCAAGCCGAGTTGGGGCTCGACAAGTTCCGTGGTTGACGAGCCTCGCGAAAGTAACTACCCCAATAAATTCAGCCCTTCACTTAGTACAGCTTCGTCACCCCCCCTATCGACCATTCAACATTTTGCTTAAACCACTTAAGTCGGTGTATTAACTGGAAACGTCCAGCGACGCTTATTAAATTCCATCCCGACAACGGTTTTACAATGTTTTAATTAAATTATAATTTTATACACATTTTTTAACTATTTTAATTGCCACTGAAAAGTTTTCATCAATTTGCAAAATGCTTCGAATATTTCAAGGCTGTTGAATATTTTCATTCGCATCACCACGTATAATAATTGTCGGGGAGGGGGTGAAAATTACCTGAGTGGATAGATAGAGAGGAAAAAAAAGAATCACAAGTAGTGCAAATCAACGAACAGCCAGCCGAGACAATTGAAATGACGATTAATTTTTTTGGATAATTAATTGACTTGTACAAATAGAATTGGAATGTTTCACTCTATAAAATGAATTGCCGTCGATCCATTATAACGTCCTCGTGTATAAAGAATCAGTTAGGTAAGGAGAAATTTATGAAGAACAATTTGACCGTCATTTACTCCTCTGGCATTTTCGTCGACTTTTACGCAATTTTACTTATCTTTTCTGAAAGCTCTGTTGTTATGTCTAAGTGAAATTTAATATCGCAGTAATAACATTTTATGCACTCCTAATGAACATTTTTATAATTTGATAATTATAACCTTAAAAAGTACTTACCCAAGTGCAAAACGCATTGTTAATTCTTGTTTCTTGAAATTTTATTTCAACCCATTATTGACCGTTCCGGACAAAACCTGAATTATGCTCCATTTGTAAAATCATTGGATATACATTTGTTTGTAACTGCTTTTATGTTTATCTCGATATAATTGTACGTTCAATATTTGCCTGTAAATATTCATATTAAACAACGCAGCGAGTTGATGTCAAACAGTTATTTCATACAAGAAAGCATATACACAGTATCAACGAATTTCATTTTGCCCGAACAGAAAGTTTACCCCTGATAAACAAAACAAACTTACGTGCAGGCACGTATTGCTTTTCTTGACTGGCGAGTGCACTTGTAGCGACATTTATGACATCACGACACTTTCACAGATTATTGAGAGACCTTTTAAAGGTACCTTTTGAGCTCAGTCGCAGCTGTCCAATGCGAACTTAATTCCCTTCCCGTCGTTTATCCAACAACGTTTGTTTATGCGATATAACATCAATAAACCGTCAGTTTTATGCGTGAACTTTGAACTCGGAAATGCTCTCGTCATTTTTTTCTTTCTCTCTCTCTCTCCCTCTTTGTTGCTCTCACGCTCTGAAAATAGTATCAACGATCTGGATTAACAATTAAATAAAACAGGAACGAGGAAAGCTTAATTTCTGTTGTTTGTGTATTTACAGCCGACCTCGATGCATATACAATGTATAAATTTCGTTTGCAAACTGCAAGTATGTTTTTTGTTACGAGTTGTCTGAATTCAGTAGATCAGATAATGGTGGTTCGCCCGTAACAAAGCACTTGCATTTTTCTTTTTGCCTCTCTCTCACTCTTTCTCTCTGCTTGCACAACCTAGCAAATCCTTCGACAATGAAACGCCGTTTATGGCATATCGTAACGCGGGTTAGGCTTTGGGACAAATGGCAAATGCTAGTGTGCCTACCGCCCAGTGAATAATTTTTGCAAAGTGGTCCCATATGTATGAGTAGCCCCACGGAATTCATAACCAGCCATAGAAAGATAGTATCATTGCTATATCTATTCTTTTTATGCCGCTTTTATATTTTATTTCTCAGCCGTACTTATTTTTTTGAACCATTAGAAAATAATATCAATATAAACTTTCATTATTCTTGACATTAGTAGTAGAAAAAACTTTGGTCTTTATATATGTCTGAAAATTATTCATATGTGTCATCATGTATTATATGGAATTATAATCATAATAATGATACAATTTTATATGTTATATAATAATATGAAATGTACTTATGAAATAACATGTACGATTTGTTTGTTAATTGCAAGCGTATCTCAGACGCAGTTTGCACAGTGCGCATTGAAAATTCGTACACACAATTGAGACGATTTCGCAGCCTTGCCAATTTTCCTCCAAGCAGATCTGATCATGACCTACAAGTGTACAAAATTTCAAGTCGATCCAACTCTCGGAACATTACCAAAAACAAAGTGCAATCGTATCTCAGACGCTAGTTCGT
>JAAMPD010002836.1:0-12735 GCA_025266255.1 Trissolcus basalis
AGTGCTATGGTAGTGCTACCCAGTAGTCCCCAAGTTTGCCAAACTGAATGAAAAGCATGATTATCTATTACAATTCTTTTTTGAATTCAAAATAGTAATGTGATCCATATTGAAATCCCGGCGTTAAGGTGATGTATAAAGTCTGCTACCACGGAGTTAGGGACTTTGTTTATCAAAATTACAATAAGTGTTATTTTTCAAAAAACTGAGAAGAGCGAGATTCTGCAATAATGGGAGAATTTGTAGCATAATAAAACATAATTTTTTGTTGAACGATGTAAACAAACAATGAGTCCTACGAATAACCTCCACCTCAAAAACTAGGACTCATTATTCGTCAACGTTTAATTATGAAAATTCAGTTTTTTTGTTTAGGAATGTGTAAAATAACTGAGAAAATCTCGCTCTTCTCATGAAATTAATTTACAATCACGTTATTAATTTTTAATCAAGAAATCTGTAATGTCGGTAACTCCCGGTTCGACATTACCTTAATGAGTTATAAAAATAAAAACAATATTTTATATATATATTACATAAAAAATTTATAGAAGAAATCATTGAAGATATAAACAGTTTATATACGAAATATATAAGTTTATATTTTATTTATATAATATATGTTTCAAATATAATTAAAAATGTATATGTTTGTCCGTGTATGACATATTGCAGAGCATGCCTAAACTCTGCTAAAATCCTGGAACGTATCATAGCCATTGGTACGTGTCATCAATTTATCTTGTATTTACACATTCTTTCATGAATGATATAGGATAATCGAGACCAAACATACGTGCTTGTCTGGATATTTCACTGCGAGCGCCAAACGACAGGAAATGAGAAATCAAAATAAAGAATGAAAATAAAAAAAAGTTAATGACCAAATTGTTGCTCACTTTGTTGCGAATAGGTGGTATAACATAACTTGGCTAATTTGGAGAGATATCACCTGCTGTGTTAACTCGAACTTTTCTTGATTGCTACTTTTATTGCTCACGATTCTGCTGGGACAAAATTTATACATCCACATTTTATTTCAAACATTTTTATATACAAAGTGTTTTGAGGCAACAAAGTTGAATTCTGTGATTTTATTTTTGTATTAAGAGCGTGCAGCCATTAATTATTGTAACAAAAATTTATTATTATTGTTATCAGGTTACTGAACTGCAAATTTATACATATATATAAAGATTAGCAATAATATACATATCTGTCACGAAGATAATTTTTTATTAAAAATATTACGCGCAATACATTTTTGATGACAAATTACTTTTTGATTGAAAAGTTACACATCAAAAAAAAAAATTAAAAAAGATAATTCTTGATGATAAGAGTTGTATAACTTTTTGTATAAAACGTTTTCAAATATATCTGTGAGAAATTTCGGTTAAGCAAGAACAATGAAATGTGATGTGATTGAAAACTTGTTAATCATAAATGCTAATTGAGTGTGAAATTCTATTAGGTTTGCTTTGCACGACGTATCAAGAGGCTGCACATTCAATGCGATTTCAGTAGAAGTGTGCGAATAAAGAAATAACTTTTGTTCTTCTCGTACTCCACAACTAAAGATCTGCAAAAAGAAGTCAATAATATAACAATGAAAAATAGAAATGTGCAAATGAGATTTAATTTAATATTAGGTCATTCTTATATGTTTTCAATGTAATCTCAGCTGCTTTAGATGTCTGGATTTAACGAATTGAGTGCTACTGTCCTCGTGCTGCTTAACACTGGAACTTGAATTTTAAGATTTTTTTTTGACAATGACCAAGCAGGTGCGAAGAACTGTGTCTTAACAAAATGCATAGAATGCAATCAAACATTAGAATGCAGGCAGCTTTGAATATAAAACCATGTGCATTCGTTTGTGAAATATGTATTTTATTTGAGAGTTAGAACAAATACAAGTATATATAAAAGGTACCTACCGTGACCTTACTACCCCTTATCGTGACAGTGTATCATTTGTTATAAAATTAAAACAATAAACCAAATTCAAGTAATTTTTGATTAATTAAACAATTTTTTATCTAGATAGGACATATCATTCTTATCATTCTTATATTATTTAATATACTAACTTAATCATGTTAAATCACGATAAAGGGCACAATCGCGGGTTATACCTTATCTAGAACTGATTTTCACTTTAAACTTGGGAACTTTAGTATACACCTTGAACGCTTTCAATAAATATAATCTCTCATCATTTCATTCATTTACCCTGTACATCTCTAGGTACATTTATAAATTTTAATTGTTTGAATTGTTATCGGTTTATTAGTCTGGTCTCATTTTTCTTTATATATATAGTATCGAATCTAAATATTTAGAAAAAAAGAACTTATCACTTGTCTTATATACATATTATGTCAGAGCTGTGAACATCTTAGATGTTAGACTGACAAACGTCTCATAAATTTGACTTTCAAATTTGATTGTCACAATTTGATAAAACTGATGTAGGCACCAGACTGACTTGTTTACCACACAATAAATCTTACATTGTATTTTGCGAACTGATACCAGTGATATTGTCATCGTGACTGACTACAAATGCAGAAAATTGCGTTATTTTATGCTCAGTATTCAGAATATGTCTCATAATTTGATAAGTAAAAATGATAACTGATAATGATAATGATAACTAAAACTATACCGGCTTTATTCCAGGCGTGTAAATGGTGGCGTTTGAATGTTGCCGTTCAAATGTTCGAACGAAGGCGGCATGACTTTTCTTCTAGACCGTGCAATTTAATTTTAGATATCCTCATAGAAACCCGCGTAGAAAATTAAAAATTATTTTATCCATCTGACATTGATTCCCTTACAATGTCGTCAATCTATTATTCCATTGAATGAAGAAAAAATTGAATCATGTCTTTTTAAGTTAAACGGAAGGCCTTTTATAACCACATTAAATTGAATCACAGGTAAATGATGAATATAATGGAGTTACATAGGTTATAGGTTAAATACAAGGACCGGATGCGCATCTAATTCAGACTCGTTTAAGATAAGGTAGCTGATCAAGATCTGATTATGCAAATAAGCCAACTTGACGAGAACCCCTTGAAAACAGTATTTCATCCATAACTCGAATGCTATTATACTGTATAGCCCGTTTCATCAAATTTGAAAGACTGTATTGTCAACAGATTATAAAGTGCTCCAGTCTCTAATACAAAAACTTACATACATGCATAATGTATACGACGAAAATGTTGAAATTCAATGACACACTGCAAATATTGAAGGCAAAGTTTTTCTTCTTTTCAATTCGTACAAATATGAATTTCTTAAGGAGATTGGGGTATGAACTCAGTTTTCCATTCAAATGTTATACAAAAAACTATATGTAATAAACAAGTTTGAAAGTGGCGTTTGTGTAAAATTGAAAATATATTCACTAGCTGGTTTTGTAGAAAAAACATTATTGAAAATGACGTTTCATAAAATGTAGAGAATCACTAGAAATTCATTCGTTCGAATTGCAACTAGTGTAATATATACAATTTAAAAAAAAATTAATACCATTGCCAACATTGTGACTTGAAACACGCGTTGATTAATTTCATTTGCTTATGAATACGTTCTTAATATTCATATCACATACATCATCGCTATATATTCGTATAATAAACTTGTTAAAGTCATATTTCTATTTTTCTGTCTTTGTCCAACGAAAACATTATACCCAAACCCCTTGAATTCATAAACTTTTGTTCAACAGTATTATATAAAAATAACAGTTAATGAAATTACAGTTTAAAAAGAATTATTACATGTTAAAAAATCATGATAAAAGGGAAATTAAAGTAATAGCAGTAATAATTGTAATAAAAAGTAGCATGTCTTGTACAGTAGCAATTTAGATTCGAATATATAAAATGGCGTTTTTCGATGTAGCAGCCAGTAATAACTTCCATGAAAAAGTTGTATCAATCACTCGAATCTCGCCCCTTTCAATTGCATTAACCCAACATCATTTTGGTACCAAGTGCTGTGCAACCATAGATAACCGATCTATGATAGATATCAGCAAATCTCCTCCCCCATTCATCCTCCCTGCCTCTGACAGTTTTAACCATCCTAGTACAAAACGTTCAACATATAGTAAGCTCCACCCCCAGGCTGGCGTAAAATCCTTCCATCTGAACATGCACCTGTACTTTACATGCGCCTGCGTCATAAACAGAGTGAGAGAAAGAGAAAGAGCAATGCTCATTATACACCCGAATAAGCGCATGAGTGGTATCACCGAGACAGTACCGAAAATGTCAGCTTTTTTTATGCGAAAAGTTGTAGTGCTCGTGTGAGGAGCTTTCCCTAATTGAAATTTTAATTTTTCCGTGTTTGTTCGTTTCAAAAAGTTGCTCTCCCTCTCCCTGCGAAAACATCCTCCAACGCGCCACGATCCGCCCAGTTGCTCCACACCATGATCCCCTCCAGCGCGTTTTGCGCCCTTCTCAGTTCGTAGTGCCCCTTCCTGGTTGCTAAGTTAGCGCTTGCTGTCCTTAGTTCGGTGTTTTGCAAAACATCCATGCTTCTCTCTCGAATGCGCATGTCCTCTCCCACCCGGTACGGTTTGGTAAGGCAGCACTCATAATAATACAGCATGCATTTGGTTCTGCCAACGGAACCGCAGTTGGTTAAGCACCGCACAGCGAGCAAGCGCAAAGCGACGGCACGCTGGTGTTGCTCACGTGTACTGGCAGACTCCTCTCACTTAGTTCGCGAACATTGTCCTAGTCTGCTACCATTACCGAATCGTCGACGGGCCTCATTGGTACCGATTTCGGTCTTCTCGGTGCACTACTTGTCAACAGTGCACCACGATCAATTATTTGGTGAAGTTTCGCAATTTAGCTCGTGTCACTGTCTGTGACAAAGCTTATGCAGAAACTGTGATACGCTGACAGCAGGTTCAAGTCTCATTACAAACCACGAGGCAGTTCAAAGGTAAGTGTTGTAACCAAGTGGTGAAAGTTCACATTTTCTTTCAATTTTTACATTGTTTAAACAAGTTTTGACCAATTTTTTTGACTGAAAAAAATTATTATTTTCATTACATTTGGCTTTGGTAATACAAAAAATGATTCTAACTGTACAATTTCACATGACTGATGCACTTTATGCATTGTGAGAAAGAATGGCTTGTCATTATAACGATTCATCTGGTCAGAAATCGCGAACCTCTACCTTCCTCATCATGACTGAAACATCATATGACTTGGAAGTATATGTACGAGCAACTTTTTTTTCTTTCTGTGAAAGTAAAATTTTTTCTCATTGGTTTTTTTATTGTTGCAACCATTTCAAATTCAAGTTTTCGTGCCTTTTATTTTATTGTTTTGTTGTTTTTTGAGTTGTTCCGCCTCTTTTGACTGCAGGTAAAAAATACTATACGAGTCGAGTGAAAAGTGTATCTTAAGTCACGACAGTGCGAAAGAGATGAAAGATGAGAGTCAGACTTGAGAGAACGCTTGAGAGAGAAAATCATTCCGTGCAAGAGAGATGCGAACAGACGGTGCATTTGGCGCGTAACAACTTTGTTAAACACATTAGGGTAATGCGGGAGTAAGACGGAGAGAGGAGATATTTGCGCTTAGTGGTGGAAGCCAATTTCCGGGGGCGGGAACTTCCTTTTTGATGTATGCAATGTATATACTTACACACAAACATGTAGCATGTTACTTTTAACGCCGCGTGCCAAATCGAACGAAGATCCTCAAGATATACCAAAAAACGAAGTTGTTATATACTTTTGGAAAATATTTTATAAAAATTTCCAAGATTTTAATCGCCAGACTGTTTATGAGTAGAAAAGAAAAATATGTTTTGATTGATTGATACTTTACCTTACAACTTATAGATTGATCATTAATTTTTTTCGTTTATCTGTATTATTTTAGTGTTTTTTTTTCTTTTACAAAATTATAACGCGACTATTTCGCAACAACATTGAGAAATAATTGTTTCGTATTTATACTTTTTAATTTGAAGTGTACGACATCAGCTGAATATTCAATATGACTGATATTTAATTAACTTCTGGCATTCAGATATGATTTCGAGTAATTGAATTTTGTTTCAATGATATAAGAGCGAAAAAATTAAATAATCAAAGATATTATTTTGAAAACGATTGCAAGTCCCTTTTGAGAAATAATAATTAACCCAGTGTATTGGGATTCAGACACGTTCTCTCGTGCGACCCACTTGAGGTCGGTTAGGTTGCTGATTTTAGGCGCACCGGTTTTTGGTTGCCTTGTTTCAATTTTAGCCACGTTCGCTGATGTGAATAATCCTAATTACGTACAAAGTAATTTCAACAGTTTTTCATATACACTTTCTCTGCGGTGCAACTTTTTTTAAGAATAATAACTTCAATTAAGATTCAAACGTGGATGTAGTGCATTGCATGTGAAAAATAAAGAAGAATTGCGTATAAAATGTTATATCTTTGAACTTCCAACTAAATAATTTAATAATAAAAATTTATGAATTAATTATGATTAGATAAGTAGAAAAGTAATTGAATTGAAAGAAAGCAGATCTCGTTCATGGTTCGTTACAGTGAACCATAAAAAGAGACTTTCGCGAAAATTTGATCTTTGATGATTTTTTTTGTTTTGAAAATTCGACTAAGATAAAAATCAAATAAGATATAAAACTTGCTACACATGTCCAGCTTCGCTCTGACTTGAAAAAGCGGGAAACATTTTAAATCCGTCGATAAAAAATTCTTAGCTAATAACATCCAGCTACTAATCAGATTATTAACGTGGGATTAAATCATATACTACCAAAAACAGAATCTAAATCTAACAAATTAATTAAGAGAAGTAAAAACTTGGTTTCCGCAACATGAAATTTCAAGCAAAACAACCAGCAGGAAAAATAATCTGTGGGCATTGACAAGAAATTAAATATTCCTGTGCTGATTTGAATATAAATGAACGCACATAGTTTAAAATTTAAAATGATGCAAAATGAAACATTGTAGTTTAAAATTAAAAAGTCAATACGATATATGTTGCACATATGTATAAGGAATTTTTATGCATTTATTCAAAATTGGAAACAGAATTATTTTTTGAATAAAGAATCTAAAAAATCTTCTTTATTTTGAGCAATTATGATAAATTGAATCAGTTAATTCCTGGACTCTGAAAATAGAATAAAATGTGAAATCAGAATTAATTTAGATTGTATTAAAATCATAAAGAAGTAAAATTTTTGTTAGATAATTTTTTGAAAACAATTTTTTTTGCAATTTTCTGTTTAAATAACGAATGAAAAATGTCACCTCTTTTAATCCAAACCTCTGAAGAATGAGTATGACGAATCGGAATTTCAGTTTGACTGGTTAAAACGTGATTCTGCGACGAACATACACACACACACACACATTGTTCCATTCATATACATAATAAGTATATACAATGTTATACAATACTTGGTAAACGTATGTTTTTTTTTCACATTTTGATCCATCATTTTTTTCTCAATAAAAAAATTAAACATGTTCCTTTCTTTTTGGTACGTTGGATAAAAGTAACATTTGACAAATGTATTCAAGATGACTGTCGCAAAAAATATACTGTAAAATGGTGCTTCAAAAATGCATGTAGGATTTTCGGTTTTAATTTGTTGATTTTAACAAATTGATACTTTTCTGAATTAAAGATGAAATTTATGTATGACGTTTCGTGTTTAAAGTTTTTATAATTTAAAGATGTGAATGTCTCGCGAACTTGACACACGAATTTGAATGCCAAAACCTGGATAAAAATAATACACGCTTGGCATTGATTCACTGAAGTACCATTGTTCCAATACATTATTAATACCAATGAGTCGATACCAACCGTTACACTTGTGCTTAGACAACATTGTATAGGTATATACATTTTTACCTCAAGCCAGTCAAACGTTGTGAATAAAATTTGAAATTAAAATGCGAATATGAATAAAATACAGACCGTTTTGAAAAATTGACTTCAACTTTTGAATTAGATGTATGTGAATGTCTGAGCAGGTTCTGATACCAATAGAAATTATCGTTATCCGCAATCGATGGAATTAATAATTCACGCCTAATAAAGATTGAGCTTATTTCAATTTCAGCGGCTTATCTAATTGACTCAATCAGCGTGTCTGATATATGCATCAGATTGTATAGAAATGTTATAACAAAGTTATGAAAATGTTTCTTTGATCTTTAATCTTTAATTATTGTTCATCTATATCGTTTAAGAATTACGATTACATAATTCAATATTTACTTATTAATACTTTAATACTTCATAAAATAATTATTGATATAATCTACCGTTAACTTTTGTGTCATTTAAAATTGAAACTGAACCTATGACGTGCAAACTAGCTATAGAATTCTTTTTACATTGTGTAGTTTAAAAGTATAGTAAGACATACTTTGTGACACGGTCGGCATCATGTTAAGACTTTGCTTGATGCTCCTGAATATATCAAGTATAAGAATATAAAAATGGTTCTGAATTTTCATAGAAGTTTCAATCATTAAAAACAAAATCGCACTCATTTCATTTTTTCATTCTACTTTTAATATTGTATATCAATTATGGAATATTTCCTTTGTTCAATAAACTAAGAATCAAAAAAAAAATGTTGCAGCAAATAGCCAAAGATTGAATGAATATACTTCGATTCTTCAAAATAAGTTAAAGCTCTTGAAAACTTTTGTAACTCATTATAATATTAATAAGAAAATTCAATTCAAATAAACAAATAGATATAAAATTATTCAGAAAAATGTTCAGAAGTTGTTCCAAAAATATAAATCATTTAAATTGAAATTGTGCTCACTGTTATAGTTTTATTCATTTCTCATACTATTTTGGTAAAAAAACTAAAACTCAAAACAATTGAGCATAGAAAAACAAATGTAGAAAAGATGTGTTTTTGTTTTCAAAAAAAGTCTACAATAATGGTGTCCTAATTGTTATAGTGTTTATAAAACATATTTGATGATAATTATTATCCTCGATCTTTTAAAGAATGATGAAAAACAATTCTCATTTAACTTTTTTTATTCGCGACATCGAAGTATTTTGTCCATTTTTTGTAGTTGATCATTCCGATCATTATCTTTAATCATTTTTTTTGCGAGTTTATTTGTTTTGAACTCCATATCAAATCCAAATCAATTCTTACTATCAAGTACCGTAAAAAATATCGAGAAAAAGAAACATATCGAGTGTTTTATACAATGTATCAGAAATGTGATCATTATAGATGCCAAACTGACACAAGTATCATAAATTTAACTTGATCGTCAACCTGATTGATTGAAACCTGATTGTTAGAATTTGATAAAACTGATGTAAGCACCAGCCTCTCTTGTTTAAGACATAGTAAATCGTACAATGTATGTAAAAACTGATACTTACAACATTGTCATTATAACTGACTACAGTATTGTAAAAGAATAAAATACAGAAAATTGCATTATTATGTTTCCAGCATTAAAAATTCTCAGAAAAATATATAATAGACTCAATAATTTATTTAACAACGCTATGAGAAAATTAACCGAATAAAAACGAGAGTGTAAAATAAAAAAATATATTTATTTCATTTGGAATACTCGTATTTTACATCTAAAACATCTGGATCAATATAAAAAAACATTCGAAAATAATTTGTGAATAATATAAAAAAATGAAAGAAGAAAAAGAAGTCTTTTTATTTGGTTTTAGCTGCTGCTTTAGCACTTGAACAGTTTTCTAGAGTTTCATAGAGTTAAATTCAGTATAATCGTAGATAAATCGATTATCTTATTTTAATTTTAGCGTGAAATCAAGTAACAAAGATGTTTAAGATAAAGTCAATCCAGAGTACGTTGATGCCATAATAATATGTAATTCTAACAAAAATGACTAATTTTTACGATGGTAATTAAGAAACATTAGAAAATTTCAATTTGAAATATACGTTTTCAGTACATGTCAGTCTATGATCTCTAAGATAACATTTAAAATGGTCTGAATAAGATTGTCGAATTATTGAAATATGTGGAAATAAAGAATTTTATAGTTTGACTTTCTTCTTATAAACTACGCTTTTCTGAATTGACTAGAGAAAAGTTAATAATAGTCTTTCTCACAAACGGCATTCTAAAGTGATCTTATACAAACTTCTTACTGTATACTATGTGACTTACGAAGACAGCATACAATTACACCTTACTTTTGTTACTTAATATTACTTCAGTACTATATTTTCAAATTATTATCCTAAAGAAATTGTTCATTTTAATGATGATTGCTGTTTTAATAAAAATTTCCCTTCTTACATTCAAATGACTAATGTAGTAACAAGATTGTTTCATTTATTTCAGTACAAAGTATCACTGGTCTAACTGTACAAAAATGCTGAACAGGGAATGCCCAAAGAAAAAACAACGATTTTGTCAATTATGTTCCGCACACAAGAAATACATTGCAGTCAAAAACCATAGTCGCTATTGCAAATATATGAATGAAATCAACAAAGGGTTGCACTGGTGTGATAAGTGTGCAGGTGTGCTGGCCAAACGAACCAAAACAGCCGATTCGATTAAATCAAAACGTAACCGAGAAAAGGATGCAATCAAAAGACAAAATCTTCATGAAGACGAAGTTTGTATTCAATTTTCAAAAGCATTTTTTATACATATAATTCCATCTTTTTCACCATTTCCTATATACTATTCATGTATTTTTAGGTACCACCAAATAAACTTACAAATGATGATAAATTATACGCTTGTAAAATATTGTGGAAAAGATGTCCGAAGGTAAAAATTTGTAGATATCTAAGAAAATACATTTATTTATAATTCATGAGATTAATTCGAATGCACTGAAATTATTGCAGATGCACAAAATCGAAGGATACAAAGAATTAGTGCAAAAAATATTCGATGGCACATTAGAGAATGACGATCGGGTGAGTGTAATGGTAAATATTTTTGTTAAATATGAAACGTGTTACTTGAATATGACTGGTAATTGAAACTGACCTGATTTGCAATGAAATTTCTCACGGTTAAAATATAATTCTGAGTTTGTTCATTTTTCGATAAATGAAATTTCTTATTTATATTATTAATATTAGGCTCCGCCGGTTCCTACCAGGAATAAAATGGTATCGAAAATGTTAAGCTTAACCATGATGAGATATTTCAACCAAGGAGGAAGAAATAATTTCACGAACGACAGTGGGGTGAGTTCGTGATTTCAAAATCAAAACCAGATTTTTTAACCTCACGCGGATAGAAAAATACAAAAAAATTTACTATTGTTCTCACCGAGTCGCGGACGATAACCTAGAAACATAAATGTTCACTCGAATCTTTAAATATTTCATTATGGATACAACACTCATTTCTAAATTTTTGACCAAAATTGCTATGTGCATAGTAAATTGTTACTTTACATACTGAATCACATCCTTCCTCTTTGAGTTATTCTGTTAAAACGTTCAATACAAGTCGACTTAAGAAGAACCAATAGTTCAAGAATTACAGCATCCGCGCGATAATATCACACCACTCAAGGTATCGAGTTCGAATTCTGCTACAAAAAAAATCTTTTGAAGTTAATATTTTTGAAATGTATTATGACCGTCCGAGCTCTGTTAGAATGTTAGAAATAAAAGTTTGATTTGGTGCTGCTTTTCTATCCGTGCATATTTGTCATTTACTATGTTTATCAAAAATATTTTCATTCATTAACAGTTGAGCTCAGATAATAGTTGCGACGGCGACAGTATACCTCAAGATTATGACAAAATGTCAAGAAGCGATACATCTGAAAGCTTATCAGTGAGTATCTGATTCTATAATTTGATTGGTGTTAAAAGAATGTCGTGAATGAATGCCGATTGATAAATTTTTAGCAATGGAAGACTGATAGAGAAATGGAGACATCCACGGAGTTTGCAGAGAAGCACTCAGAAAACCTTGCTAATAACAAAGATAAAACCACAATGGTAATTGTAACCTCATACTTAACAGTTCGTTACTAAACTGCTGAATTAAATTTCTCTGCAAATCAAATTACGTGTTACTTTTCTTTCACTTTATTTTTCAATTGTTACATCTGATAAACTAACTGAAAATACAAGTTTGGTTGCGATGTTTTAGACGCGATAATTACTGACTTACCCTAAGACTTCTGCTCAAGGAGTAATATACACCTATAACGGCAAAAGTCATTCCTAAATTCAAGGGTTGCTTATCAAAAACGTTTTCATCCAATGTTTACTAAAAAAATATACCGATTTTTTTATAAATTTTTTTAGCGATGAATTGTTAATAAGAAATAGAATTGAATAGGGGATGAATGTAGTTACTTTGTGAAATAACATAGTTGCATTTGTTATTGCTGCAACATAACAGCGACGTAAAAAAGAAATTATGTCGAAACAAATTTGCATATTTGTTTCATTTATAATTTTGTCATAAATTATAAAATCTACAATGTTTTTTTAGTGACTCATTAATATGCTTTAAAAAGAACCCTGAAAAATGAAAGAAAAATAAATTACAGTGATAAAAAAAGAATTTATGAATATTTCGTAGTTTATACATTAATACTAAAAGTTAAAATATGCAAAAATTTTTTTCAAATGCTGCTCGAAACATAAGAATATTTTTAATAAATATTATATCTGTAAATTGTTAATAATCCA
>JAAMPD010002836.1:12752-23651 GCA_025266255.1 Trissolcus basalis
GAATATTTTTAATAAATATTATATCTGTAATTGTTAATAATCCATCTATCAATGTAAGTATAATTTTTGCCATTTTATAGGTGTATTTTCCCTTTAACCGATTTTCAAGATGACGTATAATGTATTCATTAAAGATGTACGAGAAGTTATCCACATAGATTATTCATGGATTTGCTTTGAATAATTAATATTTAATTCTTTTTATGGATGATAATGTTTGTGGTTTTTGAAAAAGAAGTTTATTTTCAATTTTTGCTGCAATTGATTTTACTGCTTATGAAATAAATGTACACTTGACATAATATAATGGACAGCCTAATCTGTTTCAAACAATATATTTTTCACTGAAATTGTTTTAATTTATTTAATTTTACGAAGACCGCAAAGTTTAAATTGACTTTTATTAAAAAAAGTACTCGCTAAAAAAATGTTGTTTTTAAATCAAGTTTGTTGATCAACACGTACGAACGTTTTTATAGTACATTCACTAAAAAAGTTACATTTTATGACTTGCAGCTATTGAAATCTGAAGACGAGATGGAACAATCGCCATTATGGCTTACCAACAAATTGTCTGAAATCACAGTTAGTGATAAAGATAAAAATGCAGTGGTGAGTATCTTTAAGTAAACATTTAAAAAAAAATAAATTCAAACAATTTTGAAACATAATTTTTTTTTATTCTTGTTTCAGTTTACTAAGAGCAGTTCGCCGCCTTTTCTCGTAAGTCCTGGCAAAAGTGTCGACCCTTTGAAAAAATCAACGCCAGTGCCGAGTCCTGAAGTAGCGACAGATAAATTTGAAAGTAAGTATAAATAAAAGAAAAATTAGTTTTGTTGCGGTACGAAAATTAAAAGTTAGAAAGCCGTAAAATACTGATCTCTTCGGAAAGTCACAATCAACTGGGTCCGAAAGAGTTGGCAGAGTTAATGGCATCTACAAAAAAAGATATACAAATTATAATAATTACAGGCTTGCGCACAGTTTAATGGGACATAAAGAAATAAGGCCTATCAAATGTGTGCATCAATTGTAACGGTGCCAAAATGAATTTTTGGTTTCCGTCATAACTCAATACCAATAACGCGATTCTCGTAAAACGAGACCTTCTAATTATGTTTCTAATGATATTCAAACGGCATAAAATCCTAGTCGCACTGATAGCAAAAACAAAAGTTGGCATTCAAGAGAATCGTCGTAAAAGATTATTGCACGCTTACCATGCCACATGTATGCATGCGTTCAAGCACTTTTTTCATGTCTATCTTATTCTCCCTCCGTTCTATCATAAAACGTCCCCGTTTAATGTCTGCTGCATAAATTCCAGCATAAATGCAACGTTGTTCATTGAAGTCATCTCCGTCTTTATTCGTCAAAGCGTCATCTACGAATTGATTTAATGCATTTTATCGTCAAGTCATATTTTGTCAGCGCCATTTAATTTAATGCGCTTCTGAAAAACACGGATGGAAATTATCTTGCCATATCGTGAAGATAAATCTCACAACTAATAGATTAGAGTCAAGTTTTTTCAATCAACAGTTAAAATGTGTAACGAATATCTGTGTGAACAATTTATTTACCAATCATTAACATAAACGTTAGTTTCAAAATGCCAACAAAGAACCCTACAATGAAAGCGAAGCTATCAGAGGGCTTAGCAACCCGACCAAATGTTAACCCTGATTTTACGACGTCGTACATTGGTCGAGGAACCATTCGAGTCTTGCAAATATAATACGAACTTATAACCTAACCCAAAATGTAAAAGCATGATTTCGGCTTTATGGGCAGGTACGATTTTAAAAGTTATCCTCTCACTTTGCTCACATTCGACAAAATAGTTCGTATATCATTGACATTCATGGAAATCCAATAAACATAGATTTATTGGCCGAGTTTGCTGAACGCAATAAAAATATGAAGTCAATAGTCACGTTCAACTCTGTCCACATACATTCTTAAATCCAATCTAACGAGAAAACTACTTCAAATGAAAGTAACGTTCAAAAGGATGTTAAAGAAACTATACCAAAATTGACAAATTATGTTCTCATTTTGTAGAACATGTTTTTTAGTGTTCAATATTGATTTGATCCAAAAATCATTCAAAATTACATTTATAGTCATTTAAAGATAATGCTATTGTTCAAGATATTTGTTGGAAACAAAAGATTAAGTGTCATAGTCACGCTAATATTAAGGCGAATTTTGATCGTAAATCATCCCTTTAGATGGCGTCATTAAAATATCCCATAGAATATATATATTTGATTATTTTCTAATCCTAAAGTAATGTTCAGCTCATCAAAACAAACATGAAAAATTACTCAAAATTACTCTTATCGCAAAAAGTATAAAATCCTGATGAATACATTCGGTTACTAAACACACTGTGGAAATATTGATCGGTATAAATTAAAATATTGTTGAAACATTATATATTCAATGCTAATAAAAAATTCCTGCAAGCAAATTTTGATGGAAATCAAATCGTATAACTCTATCGATAAGCAAATGAATTTATCGAGTATATTTTATTCATTTAAATCATAAGATTGTATGGAATCGACAATGGGATGCTAAATTTTAATGAGTTTCCTTACAATTCGGTGATAATTTACAGTTTGAAATTAAACAATGTTTCATGTATACGTCAATAAAAATTGTTACATATTGCATGAATAAAATTGTCAGAAAACTTTAAAGAATGTAATAAGTATAAACCAATATCGTAAAAATCTGTCGAAGCGGAGTGTGTGAAGTAACCGCAGCTATTGGAGATATTAATGACGGCAACATTGGAGCCAACTGAGGACTTTGTTCCATCAGTAGCACTCGTCATAACCATCGGCGAAGACAATGAAGTACACAGTTCTAATGAGTTACTTCAGAATGTTATGGCAATTTTTGAGTCAAAATCAAACATTAATTTGTAAGAACAATAATTATAAACTTTAGATCATGTACACCTTTTTCAAATTACAAATTGAAAAACATATAATATTGGTGCAAAAAATTTATGTTCAGATTATCAGATTGCGATTTAAATTTTTTATTAAAATTAAAATGTTAATGAAAATATTTAGTTACGATAATTAGCAAAATTCGAGATTAAATAAATTGCTATGGTAGTTTTCTACTTACCTTTGCATGTTTAGGGTTAACATTATTGATTGTGCAACTTATGTTTGATCAATAAATATTTTTCATTTTTTTCTTAAATCTAATTCTGCATCTTAATAGATTGCATTGAATGTGGTTAATCTTTGTATGTTGGTCGTTGTCATAATTACAAGAACCCAGTTTTCAATTTTGACTTAAACAACTGGCATCAAAGTTCTACGATGCTGTTGAGGTCGATGAAGTTAAGAACGTTCCCCTCTTCTCGGTTTTTATTCATCATGATGTCGATTATAAAACCGTTCATAATAATATGAAACCCCAACATAAGCTACGGTTATAATTGTAAATATAAATATCTGGACGGCGCAGTCGATAATATTCGTTAATATCAAAGTTATGCTGTTGCTTTCAGCACAACTGATTCAACCTGTCTCTCCTGGTCATTCACAGTATAGCGATCTTAAGCTTACTGCTAGTAATCTTGTAACTTACAAGTAGCGTTCAGCTTGGGCAACTTGGCGATCGTGTTAAACTCACAGCAGCTATAAACTCACGTTCAATATCGGCAATTCAACACTAGCGGTTAGCTTGGGATACTTGAGGTTCTCGTTCGATCTTTGGAGCATGGCGTTCACGTTCTTCTAGAGTCTTAGCATTGTTGATCAGCTTCGGTAACATGTCATTGTCCTACTTCAGTGTTTGGCTTTAGATTTGTTATTCTGTTGATTAGCTTCCACGATGCACCATCTTCTTCCTCAGGGCATATGTTGTTTCTGCCGCTTAACGTTTGTAATCGGCTATAGCTGAAAAAATATTAATGCAGTGTTTGAATGTCAATGAACAAAAAATTGTTCTTTATTGATTTTTTGAAACATGAAAATTCAATATTAATTAAAATGCGATAGAAAATTCGAAAAAAAATTTTTTTTTATTATATATTTAAAAGTTTACAATTACCACTGTGAAATTAAAATAATCTTCCTCTATAGCACAATCTAGATAATATACAGATAATATATGTATATAAATCTATTATCTATATATTATCTGTGTATAATATTTAGATTGTTCTATTGGGGTTTGTATATACTTACTATTAGATTTAGAGATATTCTGATTCTAGTTACTCACTTCAAGATAACAAATTTTTACGCGAATGTACTATAACACAATCTTGAAATGACCTGTGTACTTTAGGATTATATGGCAACGCCGTAACGTTCGTCGGCAAGTATTTTCTTGGTCGACTTATATGACGTGAAGTTGTCCCGCAAGTTTCTACTTTGTTGCAGACCCGTTAAGATTATATTACTAGTTTGTTATAATTTTTTGACATCGAAATTTTAAAGAATCCGCATCAAATCCGATAAAAATCTTAGCGCATATAAAAAAATTTTTTTTCACTCAATTATTCAGGCATACGTATTAAGACGCACACTGAAATAATTCATCAGACATGTTTATTTTTACCATTTCTATTGTATGCAATTATTAACTTCTGGTAACCACAAACACAATTCAAAAGAATCAATACGGTTGTTGCCAACTGAACTCGACTTTAGATGTATCTCTGATATAGGATGAAATTAAAAAATGTTGCAATGGACAAAAAAATTTCAATGCAATTAGGAACGATTTTGTGAGCGAGGAGATACCTGAAATGATCTTATAATATATGCAACTTGTAACGACAAACAATTACTTATATATTTGCATATATAATTTGCACTAAAGAAATTATCGAGATTGAAATCGACACACACATTGATACTTTCGCGTGTTCGGTTTGGTACTCCTCACACCTATGCTGATGTATGCTGCTCCAGAAGCAAAAATTAAATTGAAACATGATATTATTTTTTCAAAGTGAGTGAAAATCAATAAACAATTCAAAAACACTTGATACTTTTATAATACATTACAAAATCAACAAAATTGTTCAAAATACAGAATTGCCTAGTTTATAAATCTAACCAGATTTAAAACAAATGTTGAACCAAAATACTAATTAATGTAGTAACATTTCAAAGATTAGGAATAGTTTCTTTCATTTTCAACTCTAAAAAGTTACAACTTTTTTCCATTACTGTATAAAACTTCTAAATGTAAGAAATGCAAGATTCAATTTTATTAGTTATTTTGAAAATTAAAGATGTGTAAATGTAACAACTTTTTGAATAATTTATTAAAATAAAATTATGACACGGTAAAATAATCAAATTAAAAGAAAGTTGAAATAATATACCAATAGATTGCAATAAATGAAATCCTCAAATATTACACATATTTGCGTTAATGACATACAACAATAAAAAATGTCATTTTTTGGTATCATTATCTTTTCAAAACGTTTCATTAATTTATACGGAAAAAAAGTTCGAACAAACGTTGCTATTAAACTTACGAATGCTTAAAATTACTAAATTTCACTTTCACATGAAACTCCTACTTATATTAATGTAAGCTCACTTTTTATTTTCCACATGCAAGACGTTTAAAAATTTATACCGGTGAGAAAGTAACATAAATATTACATCCAAATGTAGTGTCTACTTCTTGTGAACTAGTATGTATTTATCGCAATGTTAATAAGCCGGTTCATTCATCTGCGTGAAAATAGCTCAAGTTTCAATTTTTAACGAAGGTAAACTTAGATGACATTTAAGGGTTAACCTATAGAAGAAAAATTACTAAACTAAATATTTATAATTCTATATATGTTTTAATAATCTAGAAATATAAAAACTAAACTTTTAAAACTAATCAAAAAATCAAATAAATTAAAAAACAAATAGAAAAAAAAGTGCAGAAAAATTGTTATTATTTCTTCATTTATAGCAATGTGATAAAGTGTAAATGTTTTGTACGTTAAAATACATTTTTAAATATACCTAGTTCTTAAATGTGCTTCTTATTTTAAATTTTCTATGGGATTATATTTTCTCCAAAATATATAAGCTGGGACCTAGTAAAATATTGAAGATCGTAAACGCTCACGTTGCCCACCTGATTCTTACGTTCCTGGAACTTTCATACATGAAATGAAAATTACGGTGATTATTCTCTATAAAACTTATAGTTGCCATGCTATTCTTGAATATTTAGTTTGATGTCATAATTTAAAAGTAGCTTGCAGGGTTCTCTTGTAACAATGAAGATGCTAGTACATGCATAATCTTAGATATAAGATATTTTTTCATACTCGATGAAATGTTAACTTTGCGGTATATAGTTACTACGTGTCAGTCATAAAGATGTTTAAAAATTTTTGTTCGCGAGTGACGAAAGAAACAAAAATAGACAAATGTACTAAGCTAAATAAATTTTTCGTAGTTGAATTTTAGTCACTTATTTTGTATTTGTTTTTTTAATATTTAGTGAATATTTCGATAATTTCATAAGTTCGACTGTCTTTGTTGCCAAGTGTTAAGAATCCATTAAAGTTGAAATAATATGTCAATAAGTAAATTTGAAAATAATAATTCAAAAATAGCTTTCAGTGTCGTATAATTTATTGTACGAAAATAACTAATATTCTTCATATTTGTTTATATATTTGATAATTATTTTCATTATTAGCAATTTAGTAATTCTTACCTAGCTGTAGTGAGTGTCTCTTACTGATCGTTAAGTATTTCTGACTAGACTTTCTTGCTGAATTGTACTTCACTTTTATATTATAAATTAATATTTTACCGACGATTTGTTAAAACATTCTTATCAAAATGGTCTTATCAAAATGAATGCACGCTAAACGAAATTACTAGTCAATTTGAAGTAGTCGAGAAAACGAGTTTCTATCTAATAAATAAATCTATAATGTCGTCAAACCGGACAAATGCATTATCTGTGATGAAAAACTTAAAGCAGGAAATTCGAATTTCTATATTAATGATATTTCAGGAACCCAGTTCAGAACTACTTTATGACACACTGAAAATTTTCTATTGTTCGAATTATAATTTATTCATTTTATATTTTGTACAATCATTAATGAACATACATCCCAGGATATAATTTTGGTCAAAATAATAATCAGTAAAAATATCCAAATTTAATTTGATTTAATTAACATCGAATAATTTTGTTTAATGTTTTACCCAGGTTAGACAGGCTATTTAAATTCATATAAAAAGCGTTTAACTTTATTGTATCGTTACTCAACTTTTTCCTCTCTTTTTTATTTCTTTTAAATTTGAATTTCCACTCTATATTTTGTATTTTTTACTTTTTATTTCTAGTTTTTTTTTCAATGTTCTGAATGGATCTTGTGTAGAATTGTCTAAAAATACATACGAGTAAATAAAAAAATCATTATTATATAATTATATTATATAATTATATATATTATACATTATAATAATTTTATTTAATTTTTTTTCTTTAACTTATATTGATACAAAATAATCTCACCATAACTTATAACATGAGATATAATACATTTTTATGAACAAGCCATTTTTTGCGTTATATTGATTAGAACATTTAAAAACTGCTGTGATATCTCGTCTGGGGTCCTTGAGCGTCAACTTAGTGGCATAAGATATCTTGTCCTCAGTCAATTAAGGGTTTTATAACGATTGCAAATAATCAATTTTGCATTATACTCTGTATTACTTTTTATTTAATGATAAAAACTGCTTTGGATACTACAAACTGACACCTTAAAATTTTATAAAATTAAGTAGAATGATTGAAACGGTATTTGCCTAAGCCTAAATTAACGATTATTGCATTTTAGTGCATAGGAGTAAAATAATATATAATATATATAAAATATAATTTATCTGTGTTGAATAAAAGATTTTGCGCAAGTTCAACCCAAATTTGCTTTGCTTTACTGTATTTCACATTGAACCAGTACAATTTTTAATTCGCAAAGAACATATGCACTACAATTGCAAACCGGATTAATTACGGTAATCATTCACTTTAAATTACATTTGGCGTGAAGCTGCATGCATTGCATGCGCGATCATTTGGCGTAACCGAGAGTTGCTTCAGATGTATGGACAACTCTTTACGTTACGATTTTGCGACTTCCTATGATCTCTAAGTTTTTCAACAATCAAACAAGAAAACTGCTGGCTTTTTCTAAATTGCCACTTCTTTTTATAACCTTGTATAACGAACCACTTTTTTACCGTTTGAAAATAAGAGAATCACGGTGTCAGAAATTGTAACGGATAAAACCAAACGCCGAAAAAAACAAATAGCGGTTTGACTTCTATTGGGCTAAATAGAGAATTAATCGACCTGAATAACTACTAGTTTGACAAGAAATTATTCAGAAAGAAAATTCAGTGACAAATTACCAATAATTTTGTTGTCACGTGTGTAAAATTTAAATTCTTCTTGAAACTTGATATAAAACATTTCAAAATTAATTAAACAGTAATTGAACATTAGGATTAAGAAAAAAAACTGTATATAAATTAGCATTTGTAAGCGTTTTTCTTCAGCTTTTATCTCAAATGTCATCGAATGACATATATTGACATAAAGACAATATATACCTAGTAAATGAGAAATAGATTTTGTTTCTAAACATTAGTGTCATAGTTTTTAGATTATAGAAATTTTGAAATCATTTATAAATGGAAAAATATAAACATTTAATCTTTAATCGATAAATTAAAAACAACATTTTTTATTAAAATAACGTCAGAACCCTATTTTTCGGTAAACGTCGGCTTTTAATCAGTTTAGAAAATGTAGCCGAAAATAAAAACTGGACGAACAAGGACTAGTTTTTATTTTTCTGTAATTATAAGATCTCGTTCAAGTTTCTGATTTTAGATGATTCCTTGGCGTCAATCAATGTCACAGTAATAACAATCACCGTTCTATAGGAGCGGTGACGATCGACACCATAATTTTAATTTCCTCTATAAAAAAATGTCATTCTTAAAATGTATTAATTTTCATATTCAAATTTATATTTTGACTGTATATTAAATAAAATTGTCAGCTGAGTCTGTCAGAGTGATGGGATTATCTAGGTTTACCTCAATCTACTGAACCAACCTTTTCAAACGGTACCAGTAGACAGTAAAGAGGTGAAATAATACATACAAAGAAATGATTTTTTCAATAGATGAAAAATGGTAGTTCAACTAAGGTAAATGCATCGGGTATCGGGCATGTGAATGTCACCAGACATTATCATGTGTTTCTTACATGTCCGATATTCTTAAGTGTCTGATAACCAGCGCGTTTACCTTATCGAAGAATAAGAATCTACAATAAAATGAACTTACCAGTTGAAGTTGAAGTTCGTGAGAAATTTTCGAATAACCAGAAATACAGGACAATGACAAATTAAATAGAGAGAAATTTCATGTTATTTTTGCTCATTTCAGAGTGAATCAAAAATAAGTTTAAACAAAACCTAAAAAAGTAGATCAATTTGAGCAAAAATAGAATTTTTTTCATTATTTTCAAAAATTAAGAAACAAAAACTAATGGAACTGATATCAATATTTAGTTTGCTTAAGAAAAATTTAATATCTCGTATGAATAAACAAAATAATAAGTTATTATTATTATTATTATTATTGATATTTGTTTCTTATTCGAGATTGATTTGTACAGTAGATTAAGCACTTAAAGATAAAATAATATTTTAAACAAAATATATTTTGTCAACACGGACAAACATATATCTGGAAAATAAAAATAAAATATATTTTTCTAATAAATTTTTATAAAAAGCGGCAATATTGGTAATATTTATTATATATTTTCCGTGAGGGATGTTGAAAATTCGAAATTTTATAAAAAAAATTAATCTATTGTCCTAACAGATGTTTGTAAAAATTTTGTTTGAACAGGGTTGTCAAATACTTGGTTTTAGTTGTTTTACTTGTTTAAATACCCATTTACTTTTATCACGTTTATACTAATTTTTGGGATGCTTATAATAATGAGAACAAGATGTGAGAGCATCACACTTGGACCCAAAGAGAGCGTGCGTTAGGCGGCTTATTTTAACACCGTCGTCTCTTATTATGCGCACTCCACAGATCGAGACTTGTCGACGTCATGAGTGCACAATCTGCACCGACGTGCTTTACAGAAAACAATGAGATGTAAAAGCACGTTTCGCTCGGAACGCACGTTTTCTTAGAAGTCTATCACCCATCATTTCATGGATCTGTGCCAAAATGACCAATAAATTTTTTCGTTCATAAATTAACTGCAAACTTGAAGCAATGTCAAATGCAATATATTTACTTTATTCATGCATAACAAAGTGTTCGAAAAGTACAATCTTTGTCGTCGACTAAGTTGCACATGAGTGCAGTTCAACGGATTACAACCGTCGTAAAATGATAAGTTGAACGAGAGGAAGGGGAATGTGATACATATTACAAGCCGATCGATCTGCGTTGAAAAAAATAAAACGTATAGCGTGTCGTTTATAGTCCGTACCTGAATCCTGTCAGTGGACAGATAAGCACGTAAAATGCAAAGCGTATCATCAGGGTTAGATGCTTACTTTTCATATGCCCTCATAAAACTGAAAAAACCTTTTCGTATGAAAACGATTTAATTGCGCTTATTAATCTCAACGATTTAGATCAGCAAAAATTCAATGCAATTTCATTTTTATTAATTCTCGTCATTTATCAATTGCTATTCATTACTTTGATGCGTTTTTTATGATTGTAACATTTATGATACGGTTATAGTTCTCAACAGCAATAATATTTCAATTGTTCATAACGTTTTTTTTCCCCGATGTGTATTCACAAAAAATTTACTTCTCGT
>JAAMPD010002837.1:0-12742 GCA_025266255.1 Trissolcus basalis
GTATATTTCACATATACGTGATTTATAAATTATTTATAAAGCGGCAATAAGTTATATAAATGATATATAAAATAAATATATATTTTATCGAAAAAATATATTTAATTTATATAAAAAATATAAATTTCAAATATATTTCCGCGTATATTTTTATCCCTGTGGGTCATCTTCGCTATTGCAAGCTGGACATTGAGAACTCGAGTCGAGTCCAAACCTTCTCAGGTACGCTTTAAAGCAGCTATGCCCCGTCAGGAACTGGGTGAGGTAGAAGTCTACCTCACCGTTTATATTATATATGTTCTATATTTTTTGATTTTCTATTTATTTTATTATTATTATTTATTTTTCTACTTTTATTACAGTAAGACCTCATGAGAGATAGTTTTCACCATTATTTGAGAAATATTAAATATGTAATAATAAAAATATCGTTTCAGAAAAAAAAAAAAATTTCATGATTTTTCTATGAAAAAACGAATATAATGGTAATTCAACAATGTAATTTCAAAGGAGACATAACCACTCAAGGGTAACAGAGTTGAAATATTGATTTCGTCAACTCAATTGACCGTGAATCATCGATAGGAGTCTCTGATTGACAGACTTGTGAAATGATATAACTCTGAAATAATGTTAGGGTAGGTAAGAAAAATAATTATAAATATAAAAGAAATCGAGGCAAAAAAGGCAAAACCCGTTGATCTGATAATAAATGATTAAGTTAAGTTATGTGGACTTTTGTATCCTGGAAATAACATGAGATTGCACTTTAATCGATCGTTAATCTATAAATCTCGGTTACATCCATTGTTCCGTTTCCTTAAGAGATCGCGCAAATCTTCTGATCGCGTGCTTCAAAAGTCGCGCATTAATAACTCTAGAGTCGACCTAATTAACTTGTTTATTGGAGTATTTACCGAATTGTAATAAATTCATTCCAGAAATAAGATATTTTTTAATCGAGACAGGGTTTTTCTCATAAAGTATTACCTGTCGAACATTAAAGGAGTCTTTCTGTTAACTTTTTTGTCAATTTATATTGTACACGTTGGAAATAAGAAAATTTTGCAATAAAAGTTTTTTTCATTTTTTTGCAATAACAATTATATTTGTTTATAAAAAATTGTTTTTAATTCAAAATAAAAAAATTCAAAGTCAAAAAAATTATTCATTTTGCTGAATTTTTGTATTAAAATGAAAACGACTTTTGAAAATATAACGTATACGCATAAACGGCGCTAAATGGATTAAATAAATTTGTGTCATCTTTTCAGTTTTCAAATTTCTATGTTAAAAATATATGTCAAAAAAGAACTGAATTAGTAATTATTAATTTACAACACGTTTGTAAAAATATTTGGACGAGATATACATATAAATCTGATGTTCATATATGTATCTTTTAAATTTCCAATTACTTATCAAGATATAATCTTATGATGAAGTTTTGCATTAAATGAAATTATTAATTCCACGCTATTGAATTGATTAGTTTAACTGTTAAAACTAACAGTTACTTTATGGCAAAATTGAACAAATGATGGTGGATTAATTTCTTTGTGGAATATGAAATATAACTTCAAAAAAGTATATGCGCACTTTTGAGACAGTTTCAATTTTTTTTGAGTTAAAGGAGTATAGGACAAGACATTTTTTCGTTATTTATAAATATAAAAACGGTATGTTCAGATATCAGTAACACTCTTTTATGTTAACGGAAAATCTGTTGAGTTTGAAATTAAAAAAACTGACAACAATTCGTGATTTATTACTTAGAGTGGAAAAAATGAGCGAATTTGAAAACTCAGTTGACGACTTACTTGTGAAATCGTTCGGACGTCATGATTCTCGCGCTTTCCAAAGGCACTAGATTCTTGTCGTACAACTTTTCATCGGATCGTTTCTGGCCAAGCAAAGTACAATAAAACGACAAGAAAAGACGGTTTTAAGGAGAGTAAAAATATAAATACGCTTACGAAGAATAACTTCGTGTGCAGTGTGTTGCGCGTTGTCAAATACTAACATCGAGTCAGACTTTAGCTTCGACTATACTTTTTAGCCGTATTGATAAGCCCCCTCTAAATCGAAAGGCTCGACCACAGGGTCCCTCACCTGCGAAACTGCAGCGGCTCACCTGTTCCCTGCTGTTTTATCGACTCATGAAATCTTAAAATTAATGCATCATTTTTTGCAAAATTTTTATAAAACAAAAACTGCTATTTTATTTTCACTTGAAAACAATTCTTCAAAATAACTTCTTTCCCAATATTTTATTTTATTCCGTTTTATTTGTCATACTTTAGTTTACAGATGTATAATGAGTAATTCCACAAGAAATATTGTCAAAAAAAAATCAAAATCTACGAATTCTATTCGAAATTAAGACAACAGCTATCAACCTTTCACTTCATTTTATAAAACTTAATTTTAAATTTATATTGAAAATCGGTACAGGGAGGTCAAAGAAAGCTGGTTTTTTTTATCATCAATCAATTTTTGTCAAATGATTATAATCTATGTTCTTTTTTTTTCATTTGATGACAATTGAAACAAACTCTTATAAAAAAATACCAGTTTTTTAATACCAACACTTTAATTTATTCATAATTTAACGAATTTCATTGAACTTGAGTTAAAATCTATATAAAAGTGACAAAAAAAATCATTTTTGTTAACCTTAATCAATTTTGCATCGTTGATTAGGAAAAAAAAAATGTTAAGACTCATAAAAATATTACAAAATTGATAAAAAATTATTTTTATCAATTGACTGGAGCGCCATCTGGTATTAAGAAGAAAAAATTTTCAATATAATATTATTCTTAAAGTAGAGAAAATAAGCTTTAAATCGGTTCGTATACAAAGTCCTTTTGGTTGGAACATATAAAAACTATAACATTTTAAATTTAGCTCTCCCTAGCAGTACTTTATTTTTTTATATTTTCAAACTTTGACCAAAAAAAGTGTGTCACACGGGGTTTTTTAGTGGAACACTATGTTTTCTTGACTAAGGGGGTCTCAATGAAGAGGAAAAAAATTGTTTCAGAAAAATTTCAGTATGCCCTCAATGTGAAATTTCGGTTTTTCGTGGCCAAATGAATGGATGTTTACCATTGGAATCACCCATATTGGAATGGAATTATCCATATAACTTGAAATTGATAGATATTGTAAGCACCCTGGTTTAAAATTCCGACTATTTCAGACTAAAAAAAAATATCCTAAAATAGTCTGAAAAATGCAACAGAAAATTTGAGTTTGAACTCAAATTTTCATACATTTTCAGCACTGAAAGAACCTAGCTTTTTTATTTTCACAGAATTAGGTTATTTCAACACTAAAAATGTACTCAAATTTTCAAATTTCAGGATTTTTGTGTTCTCGCTCTCTAGATATTCTGACGTTGAAGAAGATAAAAATGCGAAATGTATTGAGATACATATATATTATATAAAATACAAATAAAAGTATATTCATTCAAAGCACTTGTCAAAACATTGATTACACACACATTCTCTCACAAGATACATACACACACACTTTCATTCAATGTATGCGAGTTTCGGGCTTAATCCACCTAGTGAGCTGATTCACAGATGGCAACACTGTTATTATTTAAATTCACACCGCTTACGAGGTTCGGTTGGAGATTTTGGCGCGAGTAGTACGATAAAAACTGCTCGAGTCTTTTATCAGAAAAAAGGCTTACCGCTGACAAATTCTGTGTCAGTTTCGCGATCTGGCTCTTTTAGTAGAGCGCACAAGTAACTCTACGGAGACTTTTGTAGTTATAAGTAAGGTTTAAACAACTTAACCTTACTTTTTATTTTCCTACTAAAAATCCCCCGGTTTTCACCGGGTGGATTAATCAAACAAGATGACTGGAAATGAAACGGAGGATACATCGACCCATGACGCTTATCCAGTGGGAATTCATGGTCCCTTTGGTGTGTGGGTTCGAGACGCTGTTCAGAGAAATGTATCGTTTGACATCTTCAAAGTTGGTGAAATCATTACTGGTCGATACAAATCGATTGATGAAGTTAAAACTGATGGCCGATTTAAAGGAAAAATTGTTTTCAAAAACAGGGACGAAGCTAACGACGCTTTGAAGAATCCGATGTTTGCAGAACATGGAGTTAAAACTTTCATCCCAGGTTTTCGAATGCAAAGAAAAGTCGTATTGAGAGGAATTCCTATTGATATTGATGTGGAAAAATTGGGGAGAATATTATTTCCTTAGCGAAGGTAGCAAAAGTGGAGAGGCTAAACAGGAAGAACAAGAATGCAACCTCTGAGACCAAATGGATTCCAACGACGTCTGTCAAAGTTTTTTTCGACGGTGACCAACTCCCATCAGAGGTTTCTTTATTTTACGTGAAATTGAAAGTCGAACCATTCGTAAACCAACCTCGTCTGTGTTTTAACTGTTTTAGTTTTGGTCACGTGGCCAAGGCTTGTCGCAACAAAAAACGATGCCCTATGTGTGGAGAAGAGGACCACGAAGGCGAGTGCGAGGGCATCACCCCTCGGTGTCGCAACTGTAAGGGATCACATAAATCGGTTGACAGTAAATGTGAGGTTTATCAGAGGAATCGTGAAGTTAACAGAACGATGGCGTTGGGCAACATTCCATTCTCTGAAGCTTACCAAATTGTGTTCAATAACAGTCCACCTCCAGCGAAGACATTGACGGACTTTCCATATTTGCGAGCTAAAAGATCTAAAACTCCTGTGACCTTCAGTCAGAGGTGACTGAACAACGAATCAGGATTATACGGGATCAAGGTTCTAGCAAGCCAAATAACAAGGCCAACAAAAACAAACCAGTGAATCTCAAACCAAATAGCAATGATGACAAGTGCGATACTGTGACAGTCGTGCCAAGCAGCAATGATGACAAGGGCGAGTCAAACAGCGGTGTTGATGAGAACGAGATAGTGACAAGCGAGCCAAGCAGCAGTGACAACAATGTTGGAGTGATGATCCAGGACGATCAGATGGAAGCAGAATCGCAGAGCATTAAACGCATCAAATCCAGGGAAGATCTCAACGAAAATTTAAACGTGAAGAAAAAGATGGCGCTGCGGACACCGACTTCGACACCTCCATCCCAGGTTCATCTGTCAAACATCACAAACATTGTGATGTTTGACAAAACAATATCTCATAGTTCATTTAAAGTCCTTATTTGAGACTTTAAGATTTTCTAACAATTTATATATGCCTAGTCTACAAATGTCTCCAAAAATGTCTCCTACTATACGGGCAGCATATCTCAATAACAGTGAAAGTCTTGAATATTCAGACTTTCAAGACTCAAATGATGTCTTAAATAAGGAGTTTTTAGACTTGACTGATGTCTTAAATTAGGCTTTTAAAGAACTTAGGTAGAAATTTGAAAATTTTCAATCCTAGTTACGGGCAGCACATCTCAAAAATGTCAATCTTATTCCTTTTTTTGATTTCATAGGAGAGAGGGGGGTGAATCCCCCCCGGGGGGAATGGGGGTAGATTAAGCCTCGGAACATGACCAACAACTAAGTGCAAGCGTATCTCAGACGCAGTTCCCCCGGTGCGAATTGAAAATTCGTACATACAATTGAGTAGATTTCGCAGCCTCCAATTTTTTTCAGAGCATAATTGATCATGTCCTACAAGTGTACAAAATTTCAAGTCGATTCAACTCTCGGAAAATTTGCAAAAAACTAAGTGCAACCGTACCTCAGACGCAGTTCGCCCGGTGCGAATTGAAAATTCGTACACACAATTGAGCAGATTTCGCAGCCCTGCCAATTTTTCTCAGAGACAATGACACCTGTCTTTGTCTTAGCCCTATCAAAGAGTTACTATCACCGCAGTTTCTGACTTTTTATCCATGGCTAATCCTAGGTGAAAAAAATCCGCTGAAAAGTTGGAAAAAGTCGAGAACACCAACTTATAAAATCTTAAATTAAAACTATCAACGATTTTTTAATTTAAGATTGAAAATTTTCGTAATTCAAAACTTAAAAAAAAGAGGGCGTATCTCTTTTATAATCGCCAGAGGGGGATAAAGCCTCCCCTCTTGCATGAAATCAATGAGAGAAGAACTTAACATAATCTTAAATCAAAATTATCAACATTTTATTGAAAATCTTGAATGAGGTCTTTTAATAATATTGAGAAATGTTCAAAATAAAATTAATAAATTGGAATAAGGATCTATATCGAATACACTTCTGGAAATACAAATAAAATTGCAAATTTAATCAAAATATTTTAATTAAAACAGTTCATTTTTTAAAGAAGAGGGGGTTGGCGCGCGTAGCGTGCAGGGGGCGCAGCCCGCTTAGCGGGCGTAGGTGAAAAATAAAAAGATTTATCATAATAGAAAAATAAGTTAAATTCTCTATTTAATTGAAACTTTTAATACTTGTAACATAGTCTTCAATCAGGAGTTTTAGGACGTGTAAAGATTAGTAAGTTTTAGAAGCATCCAAATATGTCTGAAAATTGAGACTTTTAGGACTCGAATTAGGTCTCAAATAATTATGTTTGAAATTTAAACAAGGTCTTAAATTGAGACTTTCAAGATTCAAAAAAGGTATTAAATTAGGACTTTCAAGATTCGAAAAAGGTATTAAATTAAAACTTCTAAATTGGGGTTCCAAAACGTGAAATCAAAAACGTTTAAGAGTGACGATAATTTTTTTATTATGAGTAGACAACAAACTTCTGTTAAAAACAATGTTTCATACATGGCCCATATATGAATTTATACATGGCCCACATATGACTACATACATGGCTCATATATGACTTTATGCATGGCCCATATATAACTACATACATGGCCCATATATGACTACATAGATGGTCCATATATATATATATATATATGTGACTAAATACATGGTACATTTTTTTTTTTTTTTTGTATCACAAGGGTAGGAAAATGCACTTTACACACCCCTCGGTGGCGTGTCTCTAATGACTTCCTCCGAGGGCCTGTGGGACAGCAAAAAAAAAAATGTCTCAACGAGTTTTAGGATCAAATAAGAGAGCGGGAGATCAACTAGTTGAATTGCAAAGGAGTAAACGTCAACGAAAGGTGCAATCAGCAATCGATAAAAACAACCCTGACTTTCTTGTCGAAAGCAGCAACAATCATGAAGTTGAAAATCAGAGTCAAGATAATTCTAGCAAGCAGGGACTTTCAAATGAGTCAACGGTCAGTGTAAGAGATAGAGCAGAGATAAGAAACGCTAGACGGGAGACAGCTAAAAGACGAATGGAAGCGAAACAACGAATTATTCAGGAAAAAGAGAAACTTTTGGAGAGACAACTTGAAATGATTGATGAATTGTACCAGGAAGAGCTGCGCGAGATTGATCAGCAGGAAAACACCGGTTCTTTGTATACAAGGAGTGTTTATAAAGCTAGTGTAGCAGAGTGGGTCGCAGAGTTGCCTAATCCTCTCCCAGGAGCAAGGCCCCAAGCAACAAGAAGTGTACATAGAAATCGTAACCGCACTACCGCAGCGATGAGTGAACATCAGACGGTAAATCAAGGTAATAATAGTCATTCACCTAGAAGCAATGCCACAACAGATCTCGCTGCTCGATTAATATCTCTCAGAGATTTTGACACTCAACAAGTGCTCCCTGTCACCGGAGATCGTGTCGAATCAACCCAACATGTCGTGTCTCGACGTGAAGATGATAGCAGCTTGTCGAAATTCACAGAAGCTTCGACAAAGACCTTCGAGAAATTTGCAGGAGACGGGAGCAGCAGTTTACGACCGTCGAAGCGTTGGCTACCTGAGCGGGAGTACATGAACTTCTCGGGCAATCCCTTGGAGTGGTTTATGTTTAAGAGAGCATTCGAAGCAAACATGCGAATGAACGCCTTTACCGACGAAGAAAACGTATTACGCTTACATTGTTGTCTTCAAGGTGATGCAAAAGAAGCAGTTGCCTCTCTCATGACAGCTAGCACAAACGTCCAACCGATCTTGGATGCGTTGCAACTACGTTTTGGTAACCCAAGAATCGTAGCCGGATCAATGGCGCGAGAGATTCGACATTTGCCTACTTTGGATGAACGTGAGACACGTGTACTTTGAGGTTAGGATGAGTAGGTTGAGGTCGGCTTTGGCTAGAAAAAGTCTGGGAAAGCAAACTACTTTGGACAATCAGGTAAGGAAAGTGGATTTCGAAGCAAACGTAAAGGAAATGGAGGAGATAAAGAAACTGAGAAAGAGAATGGAAAAAATGGAGATGGATTTGAAGAATGAGGAGAAAAAAAGGAATGATCTGGAGGCCACGGTGGAAAAAATGAAGAGGGAAATCGCGGATCTGCAGGAATGGAAAAGAAGCAAGGAAAGGGAAGAGGACGAGAGCGATAAGCTTGGCCCCCAGCTCGATGTCAGGATGGCGTGGGTTAAGCAGAGGCAGCGCGGTGCCGGAGACATTCATGAGAAGGATGAACAGCATAGTGAGAAAGGTAGAAGCGGATGAAAAGAAGGAGAGACGGAACAACGTGGTGATCAGAGGGCTACAGCTGGAGGACGGACACTTAAAGGAAGGAGTGATGAGGTTCTTTGAGGAGAGAATGAAGGTAAAGGCAGAAGTGCAGGATGTGAAAAGAAGCAAGAACGTGATCCTGGTGAAATTTCGGTCGGAGGAGGAGAAGAGAAAGGTAATGGAAGGCAAAGGAGGATTGCAGGGGACAAGGGTTTTCGTGGATCACGACTTGGCTTTTGAGGAAAGGCAGGTTCAACAGGAAATTATGGAATGGGCAAAAGGAAAGAAAGAGAAGGGGATGGAGGTGAAGGTGGGCATAAGTAGAGTATGGGTTCAAGGAAAGTGG
The DNA here is from genome assembly GCA_025266255.1 of Trissolcus basalis. Classification (NCBI taxonomy): domain Eukaryota; kingdom Metazoa; phylum Arthropoda; class Insecta; order Hymenoptera; family Scelionidae; genus Trissolcus; species Trissolcus basalis. Next base: position 8,854 of record JAAMPD010002837.1, read on the forward strand.
ACACCGTGGAAGACTGTGGCAGAGGAGGAACAAGAGAGCGAACGGAGAAGGACAGGGGAGGAAAAGGAAAACAAGGACAGGAAGGGTGGCAACGAAGCATTTCGGGGTTGAGGGGAGCCAGGATGGAAGCGGCGGAGACACGGAAAAGAAGATAAGTGACGAGGAAAGAAAAGAGGAGACACCCAAAAGAGATAGGGTTAAAATTTTATTTTGGAATGTGGCGGGAATTTTGAATAAGGATAGGGATTTTTGGGATTTTGTGGAAGAAATGGACGGAGTAAATTTAGTTGAGACGTGATTAGAGGAAAAAAGCTGGGAAAATATTAAAGGGAAGTTAAGTGACAAATTTTAATGGGGTGTAGAATTTGCAAAAAAGGAAAAGAAGAAAGGTAGGGCTAGTGGAGGGATTCTGATAGGAGTGAAAAGGGAATTTATTGGTAAAGGGAATGAGGTATCGGGAAAGAGTTTGCATGGGTATACGAGCAATTTGTTAACAGTGGATGGAAGAAAAATTAAAATGGTAGCGGTGTACAATGAGGGAGGGAACGGAGGAAGAATTGGAAGATTGAGAGATTTAGAAGAGAAGGAAATTACTATCGTAGGAGGGGATTTTAATGTGAGGATGGGAGATATGGGAACTTTTTTGGAAGAAGAGGATGGAAGGATGGTAAAGCGAAAAAGTAAAGATCTAGGATGGGGAAAGGAAGGGAAAAAATTGTTAGAAATAACGGAAGAAAAAGGATGGTACATCCTGAATGGAGTAAAGGCAGGGGATGAACAAAAAGAATACACTTTTATAGGGGGAAAAGGAAACACGGTAATAGACTACGGGATAACAAACACGGAAGAGTGGGAAAAAATAGAAAGTTTCGAGGTAATAGATAGGATAGACTCAGATCATGCACCGATATGTATGATTCTGAAAAGTACAAAGCTTGTGGAGGAACAAAAAAAGGAAAAGATAAAGGAAGTTGCTTCATGGACGGAGGAGGACAAGGTGGAGTATCAGTGCAAGCTAAAGGAATGGGATGAGAGGACAAGTATTGAAGGGGAAGGGAGCATTGACGAAGAATGGGAAAGTTAAAGATGGGAGTAAACAATGCGATGGTAAAAAAAGAAATCAAGATAAAAGTTAGAAAAATAGGATATAGGGTGTGGTGGGACAAGGAATGTAGGGAAGGAAAAAAGGGGAGTCAAGAAGAAACTTAGGAAATGGAAAATAGGTAAAGGGTCGTACGAGGAATTTAGAAACGAGAAAAAGAAATAGAAAGAATTATGTTATTGGAAAGAAAAATTAAAGAGGGAGGAAGAGGAAGCACAACTTAGAAGCATTAAGAATGAAACAGAGGTATGGAGATTTTTGAATAGGTTTCGGAAACGAAAGGAAAAAGTCGAAAACAGGATAAGAAAGGAAGAATGGGTAAATCACTTCAGGAATCTGCTGGATGGGAGTGAGGAAAGGAAAACAGGAGAGAAAAGAAGAACGGTGGAAAAGGATGAGGAAATTGATAAAATAGAGATAATAAAGAAAGCGATAAAAAGTGTTAAGCTGAAAAAGGCAGGAGGGATAGATAGAATAAGTATGGTAAGTATGGATAGATGGAATAAGTTTTGGAAAAAGTATGGAAGGTAGAGGGGATTCCGGAGGATTGGAAAACGGCAGTGATTGTACCGTTATACGAGAAAGGAAACAAGGAAGAGGCAAAGAACTATAGGGGAATCTCACTCTTAGGAACGGCATACAAAATTTACAGAAGTTGGAAGAGGAAGTAGAAAGGAAGAATATTTTACCGGAAGGGCAAGCGGGGTTTAGAAAGAAAAGGTCGACAACGGATAATATATATGTTTTAAATCATGTGGTAAAACGGGCGGTAGGGAAAGGAAGGAAGGTTTACACGGTGTTTGTGGATTTGAATGCGGCCTTTTTATACGGTTTGTAAGGAAAAACTATGAAAAGTAATGGAGGAAGCGGGAATCAGTGGATATATAACGGAGAGGATCAAGGAATTATACGAGGAAAGCAAGTCTTGCGTGAGGACAGAGGAGGGAAATTCGGAGGTATTTTGGACAAATAAAGGGGTAAGGCAAGGTTGCCTGCTAAGTCCGATACTATTCAGTATCTACATAGCAGGACTGGAAAAGGAATTGGAGAAAAGATTTGTAGGAGGGATTAAGGTTAGAGAGAAAAGGATCTGGTCATTAATCTGATCTGGTTTTAATGGCGGACGGGAGAGAGGCACTATTGGATATGATGGATACGATGAAAAAATTTTTTGATGAAAGAGAATTAATTTTGAGCACAGATAAAACTAAGGCAATGGTATTTGGAAAAAAAGGGAAAGAAAAAATGGAAAAATGGGAATGGGAAGGAAAGTTAATGGAAGAAGTGAAGGAATTCAAGTATTTGGGTTTCAAGTTTGACAGAGGAGGAGGATATGAAAAGCATATGAAAGAGTTGAGAAGGAAAGGAATAGGAGCGAGCAAAAAGGTATGGGGTTTGGGAGAAAGAATCTGCACTGGGGATATAAAAAGAAGGCAAAAGTTGTTTGGATATCTGGTGGAAAGTGTTATGGCATACGGAGTAGAGATATGGGGGTGGAAAGAACGGAGGGAATTGGAAAAGGTTCAGGAAAATTATTACAGATGGGTGCTAGGATTGGATTTTTGTTCCCCTTAGGTACATGATAAGGTATGAATTAAATATAGAAAAAATGAAGGAAAGGTGGGGAAGCAGAGCGCTGGACTACGAGAATAAAATACGAAAGTTAGAGGAGGGTAGGTTGGTTAAAATGTGCTGGTTAGAAAAGCAGGAGCTGAAAATCAGAGAAAAATACAGTGAGGAAAGGGAGGAGTACCTGAGAGAAAGGGGATGGAGTGTTTTAGGATATGAAATGGATAGAGAAAGAGGAAGGAATATGAGAGTGGAATTGAGTAAACGAGGGAAAGATATTGATAAACAGGAAATGGAAAGGAAAATAAGGGAAAGTAGATACAATGGAAAATATAACAAAGAAAATGAAGTTCCGAAGTAAATAGAGGAAAGTAGGGGTGGAAAGAAAATAAAAATGAAGGCGAGAGTGAGATTGGGAAATTTGGGAAGGGCAAACAGATACTGGTTAAAAGAAGAGGAGAGGAAATGTGTGTTTTGAAAAAGTTAAGGAAGTATGGAACATTTAATCGGAGAATGTGAGAAGAAGAAGAAATGGTTTGATACGATAGAAGGATACGTGCATGAAAAAGTAATAAGGTCAAGAAGCGATGAAAAAGAAAAAGAATTGATGAAAATATGGAAAAAAGTAGATAAGGAGATGAAAAAGATTGAGAAAGAAAAATTAGAAAATGAAAAAGAGGAAGCAGAGGGAAGGACAAGTGTAGAAAAAGGAAATGGGAAGAAAGGAAAGGTAAAAACAAAGGAAAAGGGAAAGAAAGGAAAGCAAAGGAAAAATGGAAAGAAAATAGATAGGAAAAATTAGTAAAGAAAGCTAAAAGGTTTTGGTCGGTTACAGGAATCATAGGAAAGAGGAAGGAGGAAATTGAAAAAAAAGAAAAGGAAAGAGGAAAGGAAAATGGAAAGAGGACACATGCGAAGAAGAGGACAACCAGGAGGGAACAACGGGTGTTTCGGCAAAACTCGTTCTGTTAAAATAAGGAGTTTGTCACTCAAAATTTAAATTAAAAAAGCAAATATCGAAGGTATAAAAAAAAATGGAAAAACCAAATATTCACAGCTGAAAACTATAAACTCGAAACCGAACAATAAAAAAAAAAGAACGTCTTATCGAAGCATACCCTCGAACCGAAACTAATTTCTATAGATCTTATTTTATTTCTTCATTTTCCTCTTTTCAATGAATAGATTAGAGATATCGGATGTACATGATAGCGTTGA
>JAAMPD010002838.1:0-12727 GCA_025266255.1 Trissolcus basalis
CTACAAATTATTTAAATAGTATCAAATTAAATCTCGTACAATTGCCTAAATTGCTATAGTTTTCAACCAACTTTTACAAACATTGTATTTATCACTAAGATTTCATTTGGATTTTGAATTATTGAAACATCATATTTCAGCTCATTTTTAGTAATGGTGTAACGTAAACGAATTTCATAACAAAATAAAAAGAAAAAATAATGTGAAATGTAAAAGACAAGCTTCTTGTCAGATTTGACAGACCGAAGAATAAAATAAATTGTGCAATCATGGTTGACAATACTTTCGAATTATGTTGTACGTCATTGTTCGGATACCAGTGACTCAAGATTGATTTCCGTTCGAGTAGCTTGGTACTGGTACGTAAACCGCAGTTGTCAGCTAGATAATATTCAGAATATTTTGTATCTTGAATGAGGTTTGCATTACACGTTAAGGTGATTCTGGCAAAACAGTCAAAATAACTTTCTTCAAATAAAAATGAGTTATTTGAAGAAACAAAACATACATTGTCATGTAAAATAAATTATCCAAACAAAATTATAATTATTTCAACTTTTTTTTTGTTTCAACTTCAGCGATTTGATAATTTTCGTTTTTTGGTGTGAAAAGTTTGATTTGTGAAATTTCGTGTACTTCTGATGTGTTTTGCTCCAGTGAAACTTTACGATCTGATATATAAACATTGGGAAATAATACGAGTTCCGTTCAATTTGGTGTATCATTACAGATTTATTGGATCAACTTTTAGTTCGGATTCGAGTTCGAATGAGACAAAGCAAAGATTAATTACTTAACAGTGCACTTTATCAAAACAATGGCGAAGCAGTAAGTAAACGTGTAGTGTGTATATACCAAGTTTAACAATCTGTTCATGCTTCGCATTCAACTTTTTTTTTCTTGTTTCACTTTTCCGATACTTATTTTTAATCAATTGTTTGAACAATGGTCGCAATTACCGATCGTTTCTTCTTGCGACAAACATGAAAAACGATAATGATTTTTCATGCTATTCAATATTTTTAATCTTTTCTACCACGTTTTTATGATTTGGAGTTTGCATAAAATTTTCTTTTAATTTTCTCGTGTAATAATTCCCTCACGGACGAAAATATCAAAATATACAAATTTCAGAATATAAAAAATTTATATCCATTATATCTGAATATTTTATATTTAAAAAATATATACCTTTTATAAAAACTTATGTTTAATATGTTTTATTTAATATGTTTATATAAATATAAACATATTAAAAAAATTTTATATATTCGATATACATTCATTTGAATTAGAATATCATATAATAGAATATATTATATTATATATTTTTATACATTTTGTATAAACAAAAATAATTTATTATTATATTTTTGGTTTCTATTTTCGTCCGTGAGACACTTGAAAAAAATGTAGCTGCGTTTTATTTCTAAGTTTATAAATGAACATGAAAAAAAAGGAAAAAAAAGTTACCCCGTCTTTTATATTATGCAGTAAAACGGAGCAATTGCATTTAAGCGTCAAGATAAGAAATTAATTACCAATCTCTTGGCTGGTAAAAGTCAAAGCAGAAAGTTTGCGCACATAAATTAGCGTAAACAAGAAGAGAGAGGGGAAAAAACAAAACCGTTTGAAAACTTTTTCGTCTTGGGTATTCATACAAGTTTCAAATGTCTAACACTCGAACGATTCGATTTAAATAGGTGACTTTGTTGTCGTACTTGTGTCATCGGAGGTGACCGGGCAAAAATTTTGTTCCTGCTCCAGCGAGTTGAGATCCTTCATTGATTTGGTCATCTTTTTTCTCTGATGCTTACGCGAGCGGAAACTATTGCCTCTTGTGTTATTCCAAAAACTCGTTAAATTGTCAACCCCGGACCGATTTTTCGACTTTTCTTTTTCTCCTTCTTCTCAAATTCGCTGAGGTTCTGATGAGAGCTCGATTTTTGGCAAGTGCGAATGTTTGGCGACGAGTTTCCAAGGACAATGGTCAAGGGCTCCTCCTCACTCTCAACTTTGTCTACTATTTTTGGCTCTTCGATTTTTGGTTCTTCAGTTTTTTCCTCATTCTTGTCCAGTTCGTGAAAAAAGCTCGACATGGAGGTATCGAGCGAACTGTCCAGACAGAAATTCGGATTCTCGTAAGAGTTGTACTCCTGTTCCAACTTCTTCTTTGGTTTAACCCCGAGGAATTTGCTCGTCAAGGACAGTTTTTGTTTCAGTTCGTCGACGATCTCTTTTTCCTGGTTGGTCTTCTTTCGCTGGTCCAGCAGTTTCTTATGGGGAGTCACTTTTGGTCTCTGGTAAGCCTCCTGGACGATCCTTTCCGGAGACCCCTTAGGATCCAGGGACACGGAGTTCAGATCAAAGTTTGTGTTCAATCTGAGATTCGCGTGATTGCGAATCTTTGACATGAGCCGGACGGAGGCTCGGAATGACTTGGACCTCTTGAAATTCGAAGGTCGAACGTTGGACCGCCGAGACAACAACTCCATCTTTGGACTTGTCGAAATTTTTCGGAATTTCATGGATGCGATTAAATTATAGCGTCTTTGGGCAGAGACTTGCATTCATCTTTGGTACTTTCAAACCTAAATGAAAATTGATATTGTAAACAAAATCCCCAGTAAAAAATGATATATTGTACATAATTGACAATATATTGATAATATATTTAATGCTTTTGAAAATTTTGAATATATTGACAATATATTGTCCGTATATGAAGAATACTCAAACTTATTTATGATCAATATATTGTCTATATATTTTCAATATATTTACAATCTATGATCAATTTATTAATTTTAATTTATGAACAACATATAATTTGATAAAATGATTTATTGTTAATAAGATATGGACAAGATATTGCCAATATATTGTCCATATATGAAAAATACTCAAACAATCTATAGTCAATATATGAACAATAAATGATTTATTAAAAATAATACATTGAAAATATAAGGACAATATATCATCTTTTTTACTAGGGATGGTATTTACTGTTTTGTTGTTTTTGCGAAATGTGGTGGATGTCGTTTTGTAATTTCTTCAATGGTACTATTAATTTAAACTTCAATTGGGCGTGAAATTGTTTCAGAATGAAGAACAAATGGAAACAGATATAAGTTTTGTAAAAGTTGTACAATAATTTGCAACTGTATATATTTACATGAACTTTGTTGTAGTATAATTGACGAAAATCTTTGACGGTGGTAGTGGCAGCGATGCATATTTGGATTCGAAAGTTCTAGAGCTCTTGAACATTCGCTGGAAGTTTATATCAGCAGTGCCTCTCCTCGAACGAATAAACTTTGAGTTCCAAATAGACTTTAATTTGAAAATTGAATTTCGGTAATAACGTTGATTTTGCCAGTAAACCTAATATTTTTCACGGGAGCTGATCGAAAGTTGAAGAGCTCCGAACCAGCGAGCAACTTGGATATTATTTTATTGTCAGTTCGAATAAAACAAATTTCTTCAGTCTTACTTTTCATTTACTTTGAACGTTCTTGTCCAAAAATAGGATTTTTTTTGTTCGTCGAGAGTTAAAAATTTGTTGTTACAAACGAATGTCGACTCTGCCACTTATAAGTCTATTCGAGTTTCAACAAGAACAAAAAACTTGTGCCCTACTTCTCAGAGCGATAACAAGTTGCGAATTTCACAAACAAGTGGATTTTCGGTTTGAACAAACAAGAAAACTCTGTTTTTAATTAACTTGATTTTACGTCCGGACGCTTTATAAAGTTTGGATCCAGAATGTGCCGTGTGGAAAATACGATCGGCAGATATTGTGAACGACATAAAAATGGAACGCAGCTTAAAAGGTAGCGAGGAAGATTCGACACTGATAAATTGATACCATATTTTCTGTAAGAAAAGTATCCGATGGGATCTGATGCTTTTCCAACCGAGTTTTTGCACGTCGACAACAAATTTTTTGACTAATGCTGCCACGATGGATGCCATGAATTTAAACAGCTTTTGTCGAAGGTTTTTTTTTTTCAAAAGCTGATGTCTAACTTGAAGGTATATGAAAACCAAAATCAAAATATCTTTTTCAAAAGACCAATTCAACTGGAATTTTTTTTTTTTGAACACTCAAATTTTCTTTGAATTGTTCAAATTGTATTCATCTAACAATTCTCGGAATTAATGAAACAAACAGTATGTGAACAAATTGTAAATTTCCATAGGACAAATTACCATGACAATTTTTTTCCGCAACAATTTCAGTAGAATAAAATTGCTGTGATGATTGAACATATTCGCAAAATTGTTCCCTGTGTGGATTTTGTCGTTGTGGAAAATCAGAGTCGTGTCATTTCTTTTCGCCAGATTGCACGAAAATGGCTTTAATGGAGCAAATTGAGATGAGGAGAGTGAAGAGTCCGTTGTACGTAGTTGTTATTATTTTGAGCTTGACGGAGGGTGCAAATTCACAAAATTGTATGCATAAATTTTGAGAGATCGAGTTAGGCGTTCTCAGGCCTGGCCATTGTATGTTGAAACAATTTTCATTTTCAACTGTTTTCCTTTTTAACGCGAGCATAATTAAGTTATTAAATGTAAGTGACTTGATTTGAAATTCCAAGCTTGCTCTGTATTTTAAATGGTACATCCATTCAATTCTAATTTCATGTTTAATCACAAATAATGCAAAAGGAGTTGGATCCCAGCGTTCGATCCAATATTGAAGGCAGCTTCAAGTGACTCATTTAAATTTATTGAACTGTTCATTGCACATTGTACAGATCGAAATGCAGTTATTTTTATTGGAGAAACAAATTTACTGTTTTTAATGAAAATTGCTGAGATTTGAATTTAAATCTTGGTAGCTTACACAGACATAAAATATATTTCAAAATATAAAATATTATTTCTATATAAATATAATAAATTTTTCGATCAAATTTAAAGTTATTTTATTTTTATATATTTTATTTATATAACTCATTGCCACTTTATAAATAATTTATAAACGACTTATACATGTAGAATATACATGGATATATTGCAAATATAGAAAATATAAATATAGTAAAATATATTTTGAAATATGTTTTTGTTCGTGTGAATATTTTCTTTCTTTAAGAAATTTCTTTACGATCTTTTTTATAAATATAAACAATTACAAAATCAATTTTGTTTCATTTTTTATAAAAATTCTATCATAATCTTCAGATAATCAAAAATTTTATTTTGACCAATAAATTGATGATTTATATCAATTGTCATTGTTCAAAATTATAATTCAAAATTCAACTGACGTGCACAGCCCGTATGTTATTTAGTAAATGTAAATAGTAAAAGTTGAGAAAAAATGGTTTGATGAAAGCGAAGATCAAGATTGATTTCACGAAGCGATTTAACATTCAAGAGGGTATTGAGCTCGTTCTCATAAGGAGCGTGCGACTGGAAGCGCTGTTTGACTATCAGGTTTATTATTTACTTCAGCTTTTCACTTAGTTAAGTGACTATTGCGGCCATTACGGTCGAAGCGAAGGGTTGAGTCCTAAACTACCTACATCTCGGCGACAATTCTTTTTCTCCAGAGGTACTCGTTTGGTTTGTTAAGCCAATAGCTTTTATTGATAACGTCCGTTTCTCCGGCAGAATCGCTTCGAGCAAAAACACACAGCCACTGTTTCGTTCTTAATGAATTCAACATTTCTTTTTTTTCTTCTCTCTCTCTCTCTTAGTTTGAAAATTCAGCGATTTTTCATTTTGATTCGATTGGAAATTGGAATTGACATTAATCTTACACCCGATTGAAGATTTATTATTTCGATTGAATAATTAAATCATTATTGATTTGGACTATTTTAGAATTGATTCAATCAGCTTTGATGGAACCTTAATTAATGTTAATTTATTAATTGGATACGACTATTCAGAAACGAGATTAAACATATAAAATTAGACGGTTCTGGACATTCATCTCACACGGACAAAAATATATTTCAAAATATATTTTACGTATTATTTTTTTTATTTAAAATATATTCGTACATTTTCTCCATATGAGTAATTTATAATTTATTTCTAAAGAGAAATTTCCTAAAGAAAAATATATTTATATGATAAATATAAAAATAAATATATTTACATCATATTTTTGTCCCTGGTGTGGATTGTTATTTGAGTAAATGAGTGGAAGTATTTTTCAATCATAATGGAACAAAACAGCTGTAAACAAAAATTAAAAGTTTTGATGAATGATTTTTTTTTAAATGAATTGTTATTTTAACGAGAAAAGAATTCGGCTTATAAATGTGAACTTTTGCACAATCATCTGCAATAATCAGTGTCCTATTGTCAGTTATAATAAAAAAAGGGAAAGGAGAGAAAAATGGCGAGGAATATTTTATACAGCTTCCTTCTTTTGTTTAACGCTGAACAATAATTTGCGTAAGAACGCCTTTGGAAAAGTGGAGAAGAAAAAAATGTTAAGAATGATAGATAATAAAAATTCGTCATAAATTAAGAGAAATGATTGTTGCTTAAAAAAATGATCCTTTGAGCATAAAAAGGGTAAATTACGAGCAACTGAAATTGAAATTTTGACCATATATATTTGATGTTAAGATGCATCAGCATTTCATCAAAACTTTCAACTAAGTGGGTAAAATTTACGAATTCATCATTCGTTTATTACAGTCGGCCAAGTGGATTATCATAACGGAAGATGATAAATGTTCACCCTTTGTCTACGTTATTAACATTCGGAATTCAAAACTGGTACTCAACTCATTTTCGTGATATGGAAAAATGAAAATCCACGTGAGATGCAAAAATAACGCTGAACAAAGATGTTTGAAAAAAATTCGAAAAAATCATTCTGACGAGAGATATATAATTTTGATGAAAAATTTAATCTGTTAAACCAATGATTGTTGATTCCCATAAAAAAACAATATCATACCAACAATGTCTAATTGAAAAAAAATCAATAGAACCATCAAATTTTCTCGGAAATTTACTTCCCAGTTATTATCAAAAATGTTTTATAACGCAAAAGAATGTTATTCCTTTGTGTAAACAATCTTCTTTTGCAAACAGAGAGCTTTTGTTGTGTAACGAATTTCTAATTATCAAGTCTGCATTGTGGTTGTATTCATTGAGGCGTTAATGAAATAGAGAATAATAAAAGTGCTACTTAATTTGCCATGTTTGTTAATGAATCGTTATTCAATTACTTTGCGGCGGGTATTGTCTTGCGTACGTGCAAATCAGTCGAAAAAAAATGTGTTCCCTCTATATAAGTATACACGGAGAAAAATGACGTTACAATTTTGACTGTGCATTAAAAATTCATAATAACATTTCTGTAGATGCCAATTTGTCGCAGTTTTAAAAACTCTCGTTGTTATGAACATAATTAGCGAGTCATAATAATTGGAGATTTGCAGGGAAAAACAAAAATGTTGTTATCAAAGTTGGGAGTTTTCTTTTATTTATTCAGCAATTTCCTCGACGAGAATGAAGTTAAAAAATGTGCGAAAGAGTGAAAAAAAGAATTAAAAGGTAATAACTTTGTGACAAGAAATTTGATTTTTTTTAAATGAAGTAGTTAAACGCGGGGAAGAAAGCTCGTCTAGTTCGGCTCATGAATTTATTGGTTCAACATCAGAGGGAGATTCGTTAATTGACTTAAAAAGTTGTAGTCTATGCAACGCGACGTACTCATTACTTCTTGCATGAATAATCATCTTAGATTCTTGGATGTCGAGCTCCACTTATATGCATAACGAGGTGGTACGTTTTGGAGGAGCTAGTACAGATAAATCACAAGTGTTGGTGAAAAATTCCTTTGTGTTAGAAACGGAGCGTGCGTACCAGAGGTCCTAAAGGAAGTCGACGAAAATTGCCTTACAGAGACAATGGTTAAACGAGCGACGAAATAATTCAGTCGACGGGAATCAGACTCGTGTGCTCAAAAACATCAACTCTCGCTCGTACCAAAAAATAACTCTTCTCACTAAAATTCAACCGAACAAAAGCATGCTCTTCAAACAAGCAACATTTTAACTCCATAACTCAATTAATTTATTCATCAACATAAAGTTCTTAATTATCTCATTAAAGATTGTAGAATTTTTATAGAGAATGCGATGGAATTGATTTTATAATTGTTTATTCACTGAAACATATTTATTTTATATGGCTCATAGCTGCTTTTTATAATTTTTTTATTTAAAATATATATTTTATTTTATATTTTATAAATTTATATAATGATGAAATTTAACAAAAATAGAAACAAAAATATATATTTTTTATATTTTCAAAATATATTTCGTAATTATAATTATTTACAATAAAATTGATATAAATCATAGATTTATTGATCAAAATAAAATTTCTCATTATTTGAAGATTGTAATAGAATTTTTATAAAGAAAGAAATTGATTTTATAATTGTTTATTCGCATAAAAGTGTGTATAGAGAGAAAATAAATGATCACCACTTATTATTCTTAGTAAATAATAAATTAAATTAATATTCCCATAAATAAAGTATGAATTGTTTTTATTAAAAAAGATAAATATTACTTTTAGGATGTAATGAACTTGTTCTCTCTGGAGATACAATCCACAAATTTGATACTTTTGTCAACAGTGAAGCACATTGTTCTCAAAACATGACAAAAAAATTTTATTCAATTGGACATCTTTTGAAACAAAAATTTCATCTTTTGAAAATGTTAGAAATGTTGAATTTGACAAATTGAAAACTTATTGTTGATTCTAAATTAATTGCTATTTTGAAGAATAATCTTATTGGTGGGAACTAGAGCTTTATCACATCTGTGTTAATTCGACATTACTGTACGAACAAGTTGACATGTGTATATCAGATAACCATAGTTTCGTTGCTCTCATACGTGATTGGCTCCAGGATTATTAAACTTGCGAATGTATATATACGAAATTCAAAACTGCTGTTATCACTTTGACAAGTAAGATCAGAACTTGCGAACAATATGCCAGTTCAAGGCAACTTCGAGATAATGTGCCGATAGAGCGAGTTTTATGATAAACTAATTATGTCCTCGGGTACGCCAATGTGTGATTGAGTTAAACCTATTTACATGCTATGGTTTAGAAACAGTAATCTATTCCTACACCATCTTCACTTTTTTCCATTCTCAATATCCACTTCATAATCACAATTTTTCATTTTTCATTTTACATTTTACCAAGCTCTTCATTTTATCAACTTTTTAATTTTTTTTTTATAAAATATCAGAACAAATTTATTTTTCGAATTTTTCTACGAAACGTCGGATGTCATTTATTACTAAAGAGACGTTTTAAATATTTATACACAATTTATCCAAGCTCCATAGAATTTATTTCACTTTGTTTGAATTAAAATAATTCTCTCGCTGCCATACCACGAAAAAAAATCTGCTCAATTGCTTAATTAAACATATCTCAATTTGCTTTCTCGTTCTTTTTTTCAACGTGAAAATAAAATTATCCAAACATTTGGGAACGAAACAAGTCCAATTTTGAAACATCAAAAATTCAAAGCTTCAACTTGACGTTGATTCATTAATCAAAACTAAATCCCATTCAAGCCGCGAGACTTGTCAAAGTTATTTCCATGTACGGAAACGCAATTCGAAATTTCGACACGTCTTTCGCATAATCAAGTAGGACATTCATTAAAATCAACATCTACCGAACCTTTAAAACTTTCTTCGTCAAGAAAAAAACGAAGAAATAGGACATAAAGAAAGGAAAAAAAAAAAGAATCATGTGAAGTCAATGACAAAACTGCTTTGCCCGCCCATCCACCACATTTCGTGTTTAAAAATCTGACAGCACTGTCGCGTCGTTTCTACTTTACCGATCGCGCGAGGAAAATCGGCGAAAAATTTGGTTTGGGTCGGGGCGCGCACTAGTTATTTTGAAACGTGCACTGATTTCGCTGGTCGAAGCACTTTTGCTCGGTCGTTGCGAGCTGCACACACCACCCGCGACTTTCTCCTGGCAACGTTAACAACAAAGCACTTGAACAACGAGCTCGATTCACAAACGAACGAATAATCCACGCACGAATCACTCGCGTGGCGTTCATTGCCGGTCGGTGCTAACCATGGGGCTAAACAGCTGCCCTCCCCTCGAGCAGTCCCACGACTTTAGGACCCCACCACGACTTTTTCCCCTCTCGGCTGCTTGATCTGCCGGCCCATCTGGCTACCGATTGTTTCTGACGAAGATCGCATTCCGTTGGTCAGGATCCAACTTGTGGTTGCTCGCGCGATCATCACCGGTTGATTGATTAGTGCAAAAACCAATATCGTACAATTTGGAGGTTATTTTTTCATATTGTAATCAGAACGATGCGAATGGTAGGTTTTATTATTGTTTCATACGTTAGAGTATGAATTGTAATTTTTGTAGAAGATCATACAAAAATATTGTAGGATGACATTGAATTGCAACGAATCGTGTTAGGTGTTAGAGAGAAAAAGTTGCCATCGACCATTAGCTAAGTCCACTTTTGTTTCTTATTTCTTATTGGTCAATTTTTTATCCGCTGAATGATTTGAATTTACTTAAAGTAATCCGACAGTAATTTTCACTTTTTTTGATGAAAAAATTAATCATACTTTATTTGTGTGAACAATAATTTAATTAATGATATTTATTAAAAATAAAATTATAATTATATAAATGCATGGTTATAGTAAAAATCTACTATATCTCTAGTAAAAAAGTAATCATCACCTCTAATAATCATATATTGTCCATATAATATCAATATATTATTTTTAACAAATCATATACATATTTTTCATATACCGACTATATTGGAATTATACTGTTTATGTATGGTCAAAATATAATGTCCACATGCTGTCAATACATTAACAATATATTTAAAATATATGCTCAATATATGTTTTATGTATAGACAATATATGATCCTTTTGACTATGGGTTGTAGGTTGTTCCCAGTACAATTATATCGTAACTTTTTTTTACTTCTTCATATCGCAATGAGCACAATGTAGCTTGTACCCAGTACAATATCGGTTTGTCAGTGTGCTAATCGAATTGCGCTCTCGATTTTGGCCACCCTCGTCAGGGATAAGATTAACGGCATTACCGTCAATGAAAGGATTAGCATCGATTGTGTTTGCTAATTAAAAGTTGGCCAGACGTCTTTGAAGCCTGCGGTTGTCACGTTGATACAAAGTAGATGCCAAGTTTTAGACGGCCTCTTAATTGGCCTTTGTGGCTTTTTAATTAATTTAATAACACCCCATAAACTACTGCCCTTTCTTTTGTCTAAGAAACTAAAACTACATTCTCTCTAACGTCCTTTTCATTATTTATCCTTCCTGCTTTTTATATGTTCATTAAAAATTCTATGTATCCATCAATAATTTTTTTACTTCCCGAAATAATGATTTTCACTTGAGACCATCCTTTGTAAACACCGACCTTTGTTCATTGCCTTTGTTCATTTTCATACATATAATGGCGTTTGTTTATGTATGAATGAAAATGCTTTTTCAAATTTAATATTGACCTAGGCAATCACTTTGAAAGATATCTACTCAGTATTCAACTGTACATACATACAAATTATAACCTCAAATTGTGAATTTGTAATCATTGAAAATGAATTTGAATATTCTTTCCACTGAAAATCAATAACCAAAGTAGCTTTTTGGTTCAACCTTTTGATATTGTAACAAATTCGTTTATTTTATATTTACATGAGAGAAATGTATAATCTGATTTCATTATGTTTGTGTGCAGGTATTCGTTTATATTCATTAGTGATTGAAATTTTTGTCAATTAAAGTACGAAATTGAACCTATAAAATTGACTTGTAAAAACATTCGAATTGAAAAATCAAATCGAAAGTCAAAACAAGATGGGATATTGGTTTTGTTTTTTTTTTCATTATTCTGTATATTTTTCGATCACAGATTACATGACGTTGTCGTTCAGAGTGTAGATTAAAAAAAAAAGGTTGAAAACAAATTTATCTTGTTCGTTTTGTGTAGATTTACTGATGTTTGTACAGTCTTTTTCCCAATGTTATTGGAAAAATATGTCCCTTTCACACTTTGGAAATTGAAAACATGACTTTGGATTGTCTACAAAATATATATATCTGTTGCCCACGTCTCGTAAACAAAGAAATTGTGTTACGTGCGCCAACAGCAAAATTGAATTAACATAATTGTCATTTCCAGGAGAGATGCTTTTGCGTTATGATAGGGCGAACATTCTTTCTGACGTTTCATCGACATAAACTTTCCAACCGTATGACAAAAACGTTTCTCTCGTCGTAATTGAGCTGTAAGTTAATTATATGTTATAGGATATATATGTAATAAGATGTTATATATATTTTCTAGGCTTTACAACTCTTCAAACGATTTGTCAAGTTTCAACTTTTAATTGTGTACCTTATTATTTTCACTATAAACATGTCTATAAAAGAAATAATAATTTAAGATTTCATTAACATCAAACGTGCTTTATATTTGATTTATTTATTAATATTTTATATAAATATTAATTGATTTATTAAACTATATATTATATATATAAAATTTATATTAATTTTACACAAACAAATTTTGTAATGTTTTTAATAAAAAAACAATAATGACTATATATAGATATTTATATTTAATTCTTATAAATTTTATTTAAACGAAAGAATATTTTTTTATTTTG
>JAAMPD010002839.1:0-12720 GCA_025266255.1 Trissolcus basalis
AGTCTTCTGAGTACTCAACATCTACTGGATTTGAATTATACTGTCGATGATCAAGTTTCATCTGCAACTCCAATATTTTATAATGGAGTGGAGTTTAGGAAGGGTTTATTCATTATTCTCGAGACTTCCGAGAACACATCTGATGGCCATTATATTCTCGAATAGAAGAAATTGTAGTACTCCACAATAACCGATGCTTTTTTCTAACTTTAGTTTGCAAAACAGTCTGCTTTGATATTGGGGTTCATGCGTTTTGCATTAAGGTTGAAGAAACTGCAAGGATTCATCGATTCGTTAATGTCTCTTCTCTTCCATATCACAAACCTTTTTCACTGTGGACGAACCCGACATCTGGTGCGGTTTACATCAGTCATAGACATATCATTCTGTGATTTTTTCCACGGGTAAGCTGTAGTTACAAGAAAAATGTTTACTTTTCGTGTTTGTAGTATTTTAAAAATTGCTCCATGATGTCATGAGTATCGTGTATTAATTCCATTTGTCATGCGTTTTTTCGAATTCAAATTGCACTGGTATTTGTCTTTAATTAGGTTGTTCTATGTTCTTACTGTTTTTTTACGTTAAAAACTTGGTGAATATTAATCCTAATCATATCATCTGACAGAAATCATGGTACAAATTGTTTATAACAGAACTATCGTGTAAAAGATTTAATGGACAAAAAAAGAAAGCATTAGTTCTACTGTTCCTGCTGTTCAAATGTTGATCGATATTGTGACTGTAAATACTTTTATCATTTTGAAAATTTTTTCAAAATTGCATTAAAATTGTTGTATGTTTTTATAGGTTGGAATTAACATCGATGGATACGTAGCAGAGAAAATGAAAAAATCCTTGACTAGTGTGCAGCCTTACATGCTTTGTTTGATGGGGGTACAATCATATTTTTATGTTGTTGCTGATTCAATAATAATCGAACGCGAGTACAAGGGAGATTTCATATCAACGTTCGACTTATTGTTCAAGATTTATCATATCTTCGACTTGGAGTATCCAGTGCCATTAAGAAATTTCTTCAGTTTTATCGAAACATATCTTTATGAGATGCCTAATCGCACCGTTGCAGGCATCTCCACCTCATTTCCGAAAAAAAGTGAAAAGAAAATTTTTATGAGTGCCACAAAATTAAAAAAAGATGTCTGATCAACTGAGGTGCCTTTTTCTGTGGAATTACCTAATCTGAAAATGCGCGAAAGCCAATAGACAACGTGTACTACTCTATGTCTACTTCACTCAAATTGAAGGACAAAAAATATATCGCCCAATCCTATTGCCCACACACACATATAGAGAATTATAAAAAAAAACAGGGAAAAGTGACGCTTCGACGGCAATGGATTAAGCAGCAGGAATTTTGATATGAAATTATAATCCATATGAATGATATCTATCAATGAAAATTGACCACTGTCCTGTAAATTTCTCAGATATAGAATATTTATACTTTTCTTGTGTTTTTGTGTTCGGCATGATAGAAAAATATGATAAAGAAAGAATACATTTTCAAATAGCGTATATTTCAAAACAAACCATTTTCAGTTAATAATATTAAGAAATGTACAATGTAATAGCAAATTTTCTTTTCACAATAATTAATATACTTGAATATAAATTTTCTAGTACTTTTGATATACAGACACTAGAAATAAAGTTCTCCATCTTGGTTTTTGTTTGTTGATAATAATAACAATAATAATAATAGTAATGATAATGAACAATCATTAGGCGCGTTTTTATTACGTTCAGACAAAAATCTGAGCCATGAAGATAGATGGTTCAGATTTTTTTCTGAACACATCTGAAACTTAACAAAAACGCACCCATTATTTTGCAGTACTAGAATATCATTATTACACCTGAATTTAACCAAATTGCAGCACATTAGAATCAGCAGCATTGTTTTTCGATTCACAGAGAATCTTTTTACACACTTGAAATTGACATTTCAATATAATAATTAAAAGTAAAATGTTAGTTAGTGCGTTCGTATGTTAAATATTTGTTCAACTTTTGTGTGTGTGACAGAAATAAATACTTAAACGTAAGGGTGTAGAGCTAAAGCTCTACTTCTTAAACCCCTTTGGCCACCAACGCCTCCCTTTGGTATCACGTAACCTCCAGCGTGTCTAGCAGTTCCTTCTTCTTCGAGATTACCATTGCTTTCAATTAAGTCACGTATAGGCCAACAGGCTAAGAAACGTGACTTTCCATGTCTTGCCAAAACGTGATATCCTTGCCTGCAAATAGACATATGATTATTATTGTATAGTGATTTGTTATTTATAAAAAAATGTGAAATCAGTGTGGATTTGTTAGCTTATAGAGTTGAGTTTATATTAAATTGAACTAGTTAAGAAAGAAAAGAAATAAGATTTTAGTTTTACCTAGATGATATGAGTCCAACAAGTAAAGCCCAGTGTGCTTTATGGCCTCGTTTTAAACAAGGTGCATTGTTGAAATCAGAGTCATATGGAATAAGTATGATTGCGCCATGAGCTAAAGCATGGGTTAATGTGTCAGGGCAGCTTTGTAGATCGATAAGAATTTCAGGTCTGTGATCTGCTAAGTATTCGGCAGCCAATGTTGCCATGAAATCAACGCTATAGACTTCACCGTGTTGAGTAAATCCACGTACTCTGGCCTCAGCTAATAACTGACTTACGGAGACTGGGTTTGTATATGCTTGTGAAGCCATTGCTAAAGCTACCAAACCGCATCTTAAAATAAATAATAGTATATTAACATATATGATTAATAAAGTTTAAAATCGATTATACAAATTATGTTCAAGTATGAAAAACAGATAATTTTATCTTTATTAATTTTAAAAATGTTGAAAACTCAAAAATAAGATTAAAACATACTGAGGTCCTTCCTGGAGAATTGGTTTGACCTGGCAGAAATAAGTAAGTTCAGCATCCTTGAGCTCAAATCTGGATATTAATTTGTCGACTTCAGTTTCGGCAGATGTAAGGCTTATTTTATTATTCCAAATTGGCAACGAATTGTTCTCAGCTGAATCCTTTTTCTTACAACAATCTTGATGTTTTAATTTGGACAACGGCGGAGGTGGTGGTGCAGGCATTTTGATATATCTTGTCTTGAAGTAAAAATCGAACGGTATAACTATTCCGTCGCTTGTCAAAAATTGATTTTTTAACCTACGTCAAGTTAAGCATCCAAAATATAACCAACCAGTCGATTGTAAGTGCGATGATTTTGACGTTTTCACACTTTATTGCTCACTCTGTCATTCATTACGACATTATGTAATAAAGTCAGCAAAAGGTGCGAGGACAATTGTTACAGACGATCATCATAATGAAATTTTACTAAAAAAATAAGAAATGCTTACTGGAACACAGTCTTATTCTACTTTACCTATACAGTCAAGATGCCGACTATGATCGGTAAGCGTATTGCCTTATTTATCGCCACAATCCATGCTTCAGATAACCATCAGCAATTCAAACATTCTAATAAAGCAAATATTTATTATTATTATTAAATTATTCAATAGACTTCTCATAAGAACTACATTTTTATTTAAGAAATTATATATAATTTCCTAATTATAAGTAAACCTGTAATTTTTTCTGTTAATAATTCTTTAATATCTCATTTTTTAAATACTTTTCAAAAATTATAAAATAAATCTTTCGACTTATTAAATATATAATAAACAAATTGTCAAATCACTATTCGTGATAATTACATTTTTATTGTTACATCTCAATACACTTATCCTTCATATGAATAAATTATGAGCCAACAATGTTGAAATTGCTTTCAGAAAATTTTATTTGACATAGCAATTAAGCAAAAAAATTGCTTTTTTAATCATATAAATTGTTTTGTTAAACGTTATTTTTCCCAATTTACTAAATTATATATATATACACATGATATATATCATTTTTATCAATTCACATTTATTCGATACACAATCATCCATACATTCAAAATCTATAGACGCTTAAGTTTTGATAAAAACTAGCAAGAACTCATTTCAGAAGTAACATTATATACAGTCATTTTTAAGCTCCTCTCCGCCACTTTTCACCGTTGCTGAACTTTGTCATTTCCTTACCACTGACTCCGCAGGTACCTATCCCTACTCTTCCGTTAACATTTTCCGGTGTTGCGAATATACTTTTTTTAATCACTCCTTTCTTCGAAGACTGAAACAATGAATCAACGTGATAGAATAATAATATAAATAAGAAGAAAATAGTTTGCTGGGTGATTTTGATGTTGTGATAATGAACAAAATACGATCATTATATTTTATTATTATTTTTATGATCTCGAAATGATAGCATAAGTGAAAAAGAATTTTAATTGTTAAAAAACTCTCCAGCCTGTATTTACTTAAATACACTGATTTTTTTATTAAAAACATTGTTTGTTTCTAAGAATTTATAAATCCTATAGGTGTGCATTTATTGTCTATCCTTTCTATATATAAGATTTCGTCTTATTTTGGCAAAATTATCAAACTATTATCTAAATTATTATCAAAGTACTAATGTCATTCATAACGGGAGTTTTATTTATATATAACTCGTATGAATATTATAGAAAACGGATTATTTTATAATTCAATTACTAAACATTTTTCAAAATACCTTGTTAGCGAAAGCAAGCCATTTATTTTTTTCTTGTTCTCTTTCTTCTTCTAATTCCTTGAACCTTTGCAGTTTTTTTTGTTTCTTTTTCTTTAAATATTCTCTTTGTTTATTGGGATCGTTTCCGGCCACAGCCGCAACCTGCATTTTTCTAAAATAACAAACAAATTCAGTTAGTTTCTTTATATGTTTATATTAAAGTATTTGTATGTATAAACATGAACATTATACAAACTTGCTTTTATATTGTAAAAACATGAAAACAAGGTTACAGCTCTTCAGATTCAAATTGGGAATTATTCTTAAATCTATTTTATAATAACTTCCAAAGCTCGCAACTCTGTTTTCAATGAAAAATTGTTACAGGGTCAATTATCCTTGGTTTTACCTTTTTCTGTGTGCCAAAATCAGAACATCACCAGGGTATAAATCAACACAACGTAATATCAGATGAGAAGACATCAAAAGTTTTCATACAGTTTTATTTGATGATGAAAGGAAGAGTAAACGAAAAAATAATTAGTATTCTTTCCATTACGACTCAAGTTCTGATTAATTTATTTTTTAGATTTGATTAACTAAAATTATTTAATTCTAATTAATTTCTATTATCCAAATTTATTCTTACTTTGATTTTTGATCAGCCCAATCAGATGCAGGCCGTTTTGCCATAGATTTCAGCTGATTGATCATTGTGACGTCAGTATTTTTGTACTCATTGAACGTAATGTTGACTACCCCATCTTCACTTATAGCATCTATCGTTGCTTCATAATATCTGCAAAAACGTTATCAAATTAACAAATTTACATAAAATGTTTTTTAAATTATTTTAATATTATTCTTATGCATTAAATTATATGCTGCAATGAAAATTGATAAACGTTTTATTTGTACAATATAATATATGAAAATGTAATAACTCTGATAACCAAGCTGTATGCAAAGCATTTAACACAAAATTTATGTGTAAATCTTATTCTTCATTGTCATGCAGAATTTGTATGAAAAAAAACTAGTAATGTTGAGCACGCTCTCTCTCTCTATTGAATTTTTTAATTTTTATAACACTAAAAATCAAAACAACATAAATGTTGATCATCAGACGGATTTTCTAGCGCGCATTCGTCGAATGTCATGAAACATTTTTGAATGAAATTTTTAAATTATTAAGAACTTAAAAAACCGACTTGTCAAAAAATAAACAATGACGCATGAAGTTGTTCGACATGGCAACTTCAAAAGTGTCATTAAAAAAAACTAGGATATGTTTATAGCTCATTTCCCTGGCTCATATTTTAATTTTCCGACCTGTCGAACGTCAAAACAATCTGACCTGTCACCTCTCACGCATGAACTTGGTCAAGTGTCACACCCTCGGCTTATCCAACTTCACTTACTGTCCTCAACTTTTTAACTGTGGACTGTGGATAAATGGATGGATGTATGGAATAGATAATTTAAATTTAATATTTTTAAAACTTAAATTGTTTGTTTAAATTTATAAATAAGTACTAAAATTTTTTTTTATATTTTCAAAATTTGAAATATTTTTCTTATTAATTTATGTAAAAAAGAAGTTGGATTTATATAAAATTTTTGTATAGCATTTGTGTAATGTTTGCAGAAAATTCACATACAAATATGGTTATCAGGAAAGTATCATATAAGTTGGCTTAGTCAAATGTTATAACCGATTAAAACTTGAACGCCTTATAAAACAATATTATATTTATGTATAGTAGTTTTGTATTGTCATTTGTTTTTATTTGTGAATAAACAATCATTTCTTTTATTTTTTATCATCAAATTTGTTTGAGTGTAATTTTAATTAAAAAAGCAATGTCAGCAGTTCAAATGACTGAGTTTTAAATCAAAATAAAAATAACCTCGTTTTTGTTGCACAAATTTGTAATTACTTACTTTCCATCTTCACTCCAAGGTGCCATACATTGATCTCCAACATTCCATTTGCTTGTCAATGATGCTATTAAAGCAGGATCTTTGTCATCAGTACTCGAATTCCCTTGAGTTTTTTCTTGTTGTTGTGATTTTATCAAATCATGAGTTAATTCTATTACCTCTTCCAAATCGATTTTTAATTTTAGCAACTCCTCATTGTCAGGATCTGTAGTTAAAGCAGCTTCGACCTACAAAAAACACTTTTTAAAGATCTTTTCAAAGTATACTAATACATAGAACTACATATGAACTAAATCCCGTTGATTCATTAAAACATATCTAACTAACCTATAAATTATGATCAATTTTCTTAATGCTTCTCAATTTATCTACATTAATGTAGCCAGAATGTTTGACAAGGCAATTGTCAGTATTCAAAATCAGATTATGTATCATATCATTCGATTATGAATAATTATGTTGAAGAAAATAAAAAAAGAAAAGAATATGAATGGAAAATTCCAAAGTGTACAATAGAAAGAAAACAAACCTGTTGGAGCTGCAACTTGTAATTTTGGAGATCGTCCATGATTTTTAAGATACTGTGACTCTTTAGTAACGTTTAGTTGTTGTTGTTATTGTTGGCTTGAAAGATTATACAAGAATATGGTTGATTTCAACGTATACGTCAGGACTGGAATAGAAAAACCTGAAATCAGCAGATGTCAGAGCGACATCTCAGACGATCTCACCGAATATTGTGAAGCGGCAAATTCAAATAGAACATATAGTATGAAGTATTTTTTTAATTAAAAAAAGTAATAGAAGAGACATTCAATGTTACAGTTGATAACAATAAATGAATAGTAATCCAGAAAATAGACAAACGGAAATGAAGCGGATTAGGTTGAGCAGATAATACACACTCGCAAAGTGTACGAGGTGACAAGAGCGGATCCGAGCGATGAAAGATATATTTTTTTTTATAATTTAAAAATGTTTCACCGTCATTTAATTAATTAATAATAATAAATACTTATCGCAAAAAAAGTATCTGTTCCACATAACACTTCAAGAGTCAAGATTAAAAATAAATGTTTATATTGTTACGCCCAATCTCAACGTTTTTAATTAGTTTACTTCTTTTTGGATCAGACACGAATATTCGGAACGAGTCTGTTTTGAGTTGCTCTATTGATAAATGAAATAAAGAGGTAGTTGAATCCACAGAGTTGGTCCCTTCTTTATCGATTACAGGTGTTCAGGTTTTCACACTTGATTGTAGCGGAGAATGCAAATAAGAAAAAGATTGTTTTTACTAAATTTAACAATTTATTAGCAATTATTATAAAAAGAACTGAAACTTAACGGATAAAACAATATAATCTTAAATTTTTTAAAAGGGTCTACATACAACCAATCAAAAATATTGAGGACAACGGAAGATTTGATTTGATTGGTTGTACGTTTTTTGATATTAGGTATGTCTAATGACGCTTAGGCTTTCTGAAACTTATGTATCATAAGTCTTATGATTACAGATTTTATGCGAAATTAATTTTATGAATAATAATACTTATGTAGTTAAATATTAATGTGGACAAATATTTATATTTTACATTTTTTATTTTATTAGAATTGTAGGTTATTTGATTTTCATACACATTGGAATTATGCAAAATTATTTTCACGCGCATTAATCATTATATTTTTGGAACAATAATGTTTGATATATTTATGCCTTTTTCAGTTTTTCATTAAATACATTTATGCAATTCAAACATTATGCTAAATTATTTTATATTTATTGTTTTTTATTAAAAATTAACATTATGAATTCTGAATTTTAGGTGCTCTTATATTATGCGTTCGTAAATGTATCAAGTTTTTTGACGATCATGCGCAATCGACTTTATAAATTGATCTGTTTATGCAAACAGAATTTATCCAAAATCAAATTTATGCGCTAAAATTATTAGCCCATTCAACGTTTAAGCATTATTTCGTTTACTTTTTTTATTTTTATGCAATCAACAATTATTTGATAATATTTTTATGAATATAGAATATAGAACATTATAAAAAATAAAAACTATTTTGAACTCATTTATGACTTTTCTTTTTGTAGATTAAATAATGTTATGATTTGTCGATGTTATGATGAAGTTTGTGTGTTTCGATGTAAACTTTTTTTAAAATACAAAAGCAAGGTGACAATGTAAAACATACGCAACTAAAACGAACGCGGTTAAAACACGAATACAAATCATACTAAATACCTTTCAAATCGCGATCTTGAAACGAAAACTGTACAGTTCAGTACAGTTAATACAGTACAACTAAT
The DNA here is from genome assembly GCA_025266255.1 of Trissolcus basalis. Lineage (NCBI taxonomy): Eukaryota > Metazoa > Arthropoda > Insecta > Hymenoptera > Scelionidae > Trissolcus > Trissolcus basalis. The sequence continues at coordinate 8,896 of JAAMPD010002839.1, forward strand.
TATTCATCTTTTTCTGTATTTAAATTCTTAAAAATCTATGAAGTTGAATTTATTTACTCAAATCATAGCTTAAAGTTACGTGCAGGCACAATGAGCGCACCGTTGCTGTCGCCATATGGTGTTACGTTGCAGCGCAGCTTGAGTGGCCTTTTTCTTAATCTTTTTAATTTTACTCAATGCCTTCTTTATTTTCATTGTTTATTTATTATATTTCTAAGAATGTAAGAGGGTATGAATATCCTTATTTTGGAACTGTTTTTATCAAACTAAATTAAACAATAATAATTAATATATAATGTAAAAATATTAAAAAAAGCAAAAATAATAATTATTTATATATATAAAAGTTTATTATAATTATAAAAATTTGAAGTTAAACAACGAAAGTTATTCTTGCAACAATTATTTGATGTTAATTTTGAAGCTTGTGTAATTATTATTTCTATGTTTTTGCTAATTGTTTATCATTTTGTACTCACAAATCTTAGAAAATAAACTTAAACTATATTGTTTAACTTTTGGTGATGTTTTATAGAGTTTTTTCCCAGTTACGGGACTTAGACTCTCCATAGTCTCCATGACCACGCCGTGACAGCGCGACAGATCTTATAATTATACATTTTGTAAACGGACTTTTCCGTTCAAATAAAAGGTCATTTTTAATTTTGATAATTTGAGGGCAGATACGCAACCGGGGCTTTTATTTGAGGTCATAACCGCGAGTGATTTAAAAAAAAATTTATGGAAGCATGTGGATCAACGTGATAATTGTGAGCAATTATTTGAACAAATCAATTCAAAAACAAATCGATCTTCTATTAATGATAAACGTATTAATACGGGTGAATCAATCAATAAAGTATCCGAATTTTTAGTAAAGATTAACAAAATAATCGATGATTGAATAATCAATTAATAAAATTATTAATAAGCAATCAATAAATAAATGTGATAATCAATCATTGATTAATCAATTGATAGAAAAATAATATTATGATTAATTAAAAATTATAAATTAAAACAATTATACAGTAATCATTAATTAAGATTGTAACGTAGCGTTTTGCATGAGGCTCGAGAGCACCAGAAGAATAAGATCTCTGTGGACTTGTTCCGAAAGATTTTTTTATGAGCAGATATATGACGCATATAATTCAAAGAAAAACGGGTTGAACTTAGACATACAATTTTGTTTTCTCTGAGACCCTATAGGCACCTTTGCGTCCAGCTTGACCAGCGTTTAACTGACCTGACATAAATCTAATTCGCTTCAAATTTTTCAGCTCGTAAGGCGTATATTATTAGTAATTTTTTTTTACTTCACTGTAATCCCCGGACCTACTCGGCAACTCTGGACGAGCCGAGAACGTCATTAACAGGCCGGATCAACAGTGGAGCAGGGCCTTCGCTCGCTTATATCAACCGAGGATGATGAGGGGGCAGCCGCCCCAGGAACCGTCCCCTTAAGGTAATGCCGAACCGGGAGTTACCGACATTACAGATTTCTTGATTAAAAATTAATACAGTGATTGTAATTTGATTTCACGAGAAGAGCGGGATTCTCTCAGTTATTTTACACATTCCTAAACAAAAAAACTGAATTTTCATAATTAAACGTTGACGAATAATGAGTCCTAGTTTTTGAGATGGAGGTTATTCGTAGAACTCATTGTTTGTTTACATCTTTCAACGAAATATTATGTTTTATTATGCTTTGAATTCTCCCATTATTGCAGAATCCCGCTCTTCTCAGTTTTTTGAAAAATAACACTTATTGTAATTTTGATAAACAAAGTCCCTAACTCCGTGGTAGCAGACTTTATGCATCACCTTAAGGTGATGCATAAGTCAATCTCGTGTTGTCTTTCTCACACTCGTGGACGCATCGTTAAGGCCATCTTTGTTGCACCTACATGACTTCTGCATCACCTTAAGGGCTTCGTTGCGTTCAGGGTGAGCAAGCGGCTTCAAAAGTCACCGAAATGCCATCCCCTCTCTCTCATCTCTTCATCTCGAAATTTCGAGCATAATTGGCGCTGTACTCAATTCTAAATTACGTTTTGGTTTAAGTTAAACTTTAAGTTCGAGATTATTGGGAAATTCGAGTGTTTTAGTGCTTCGGCAGTGAATAGGGTCCTGAGCAGTGTCTTCGAAAGGCTTGCCTCCACTTTTGTAAAATTCAGATCATAAATTTAGTCCAGCCCTTTTGTAAAATAACAAATCTTGATTCTAAAACGGTCACTCCTCTGAGAGCCACTGATGGGTCTTTCTCTTGTATATGATTTGATTCCTTTTGTTGGTCACTCATTGGAGGGCCCATCACTTTTCTGGTTTAGTTTCAACGATTTCCATAAACTGATATTTATTTAATAACGACGTTGTTTTAATTTCAATTGTCTGACGATAATTTTGTAACACTAGAGTTTATCTTTTGCAAATCCGAATCGACAATTTCCTCAAATGAAAAGCGATCACATGATGTTCGGTCTTTTTCTCTTTGGTTAACGTAATTTTTTTCCAATTTTAATAAACCAGATCAGGTCGATTGGACTTTCCTGAGTTTTTTTATATTTTCGTATTCGTCCGTCCAATCCTAACAACACCAAGCTCACGACGAACGCAATTCGTCAGGCTCTAATATGTTGAACCGGGATTGGTCACCGTAGGCGACCTAGCGCTCAACAAACTTTCATAAGTTTGAGAATTTTCATATTTCATGAAATTAGTCAAAATTTCTAACACCGACCACGTTACAAGATTTGGAAAAAAAGATAATTTTTGATTAATATTAATTTAATAAATAATTTTTTATACAAAATTTGCTTCACTCTGCCTTGAAAAGAAATAATTAAATTAATTTTGATTTATCAATTAGTGAGAAATCATTCTCATGAAAGTAAGTAATTTTTAAAATAAGTGCTTTGGTTTATATCAGTTCGACGTTGATATTGCCCAGGTAAAAATTCATTGGTGACTTTTAAATTTCAAACATTGCATGTTAGACTCTAAATATAGCTAATGATTAAATAAATAGAATAAGAACTTTTTAAGACTGAAATAATTGGAAACATTAAATAGGGTCATTGCACAGATTTCGTTTCATAATATTTCTTGATTCAAGAAATACACTCAAAAAACATGGTATAGAAATTTACTATGTTCTATATGATAGTTTCAGAATTTTTGACGAAAAATAGTAATAATTTTGATATGTTTCAGTCCAATTTTAGTCTTAAAAGTAATAAGTTTTCGTCTTGAACATAGTAAAATATTACTTTTCTGTCAAAAATTCCAAAACTACCATAGAACATGATAACTTTTCATACCACGTTTTTCTAAGTGTAGATTCATTATTTGAATTTCCAATCTTAAATAAATTAACTTACTAATACTTTCAGTATTATACAAACAAAGCCATTCAAATTCTTTTAACAACTGTTTTTCTCGTCAGCTTAAGATATCTTCTTAAAAACAAAGTTGTTAATTCAAATGAGATATGAATGTATATTTCCTCAAAATATTAACCAGAACACCTTGAATACAACAAAATTAATAGATTTTGAATAAATGAAAATTGAAAACTAATTTAAACTAATTAAAACAAATGTTCAAATACTATATAAAAAATATTATATACTATTTTTTTCTTATGCATTGTGAATTCTCAATGTGAATTAATTTCAGAGTTAATCTCTTTTGAGCTCATACGAATAATGAACATACACTACAAAAACAAGTGTCTTGTTTTGAGACACTTTTGCTACCAAAAGATAGAAATAGTGTTTTAGAATGAAACGTTTTAACTATAAAAGACATTTGCAAAGT
>JAAMPD010002840.1:0-12722 GCA_025266255.1 Trissolcus basalis
AATCAAGCGATGAGAATATCGAGGTTTCAATTGACTTGCATAAATAACATTTGCGCCGAGCATTCATTGTTATTTCTGACAAACTTTTAGTTTCGTTGAATGCAACATCTTTTGCCACATTACTGTTTACTTGAAACGGTATGAAATTTCCTGGCATGTAACGGTGAAACATATATACCTCCGAGGAAGGTCTCTGATGTGGGGTGGAAATCCAGCAGCCATTCTTTTAGGCGAGCTTGTTTTGTTGCGCCCGACACACACAAACTCGCAATTTCATGACCCGCAGCGAGCGATTTCCAGCTCTTACAAATTTTCAATTTTTGCGCAAGACGGAAGCACATAACGTAACGAGAAGTAACAACGCATGGTGCCACAAAAGGTATCTGATTACATGTGCATCCTCTTTTCCCGACGTCTCGCTCCATTTCGTTAAAGTCATTTTTATTCAATTCGACGCCGACCAGCTCTGTCATCAATTTCTGTCGCGCTCGTTTTACCTGGCGTTTTGCGAAACGAAATACCTCGTGGCTGTAGCGCAACTTGGATCGATAACCAGCGCATGGCCGCTGGGACCACGGTCGGTCGCGGACCGAAACTTTCTACTTGAAATAATACCTAATCCTCGTCTTGCCCCGCATCCATATACTTGTATTCCGCTCCGTTTCGCATCTTAAAAAGCACAAAACAGAGAGACAAGAGACAGTGTCATACGCCGTTAAGGCAAAACGCAACTCTAACTGAGGCTAATCCAAATAAATCATTGATCAAGAATTGATTGATCCAGAACCTATTTCAACCAGATTATCTAAAGGAGGAGATTGAATTCTGATGTCCAGGTGTCCTATTTCTGTGCAAAGCCTGTATTGAAGATTAGAGGATTAGGCAAGGACTGAAAAGTGAGATATCGAGCGAAATTTCGATTTTCAGGTATACGTGATAGTCAAGTCGGACACTTAAGAAAAAGGACAAGAAATCGTTCGCCTTTTTGAATGTAGATAACTTTTTGCGACTCAGTGTTAGAACTCGCATTTTCAACTCACTTGATAAGTATCGATGCATACGTTCAAGTTCCTCTGATTTTTGACTTCGAAATTTTGTTCAGTTGAGAATTATTATGTGCATGTTATTCTGAATGTGTCTGGAAGAAGAAAAAAAAACATAATAAGTATAACACAAACTTCGATGTATGAGAAATAATAAATTTTGTTATTTCATCTTCTTGTATTGAAAAACGTCGACCTGGTCGCATACAATGTTGCCTCAAAATGGAAAATCCTTATTATTTCTTGATCCCTGTATCGCGGTTATACAGTCTGTTATGTAACGTCTACATCCAATCAGTATATGAACTGTAGACAATTTTTTAAAAAATGTCAACAAAATAAGAAACGTGGAACGCTCCGAACACTTTTTCGTTCTGATGTTTGGATTTTGAAAAAGTTTTCGCTTCTTTCTTTCAGAAGTGTAACAATCAACTATTCTTAAAAACCATTCACCCAAAGAACAAAGTCAGCTGATCCGAGACGAATCGTTTTTTTTTTAGAATGTCCGACCGTAAGAAAGAGCAAAGTTTCTTCTTGCGGTCCGTTAATTTAACGATATAAGTAAGTAAGCTGTGGAGCAATGAGATTGCCAAGTTTTACTGCCTACTAATGGTGCCGGCACACTCCGGTTGGATCCGTGGTTCTCTTAGCGCCTTAGGATCGCGCCGGCGACCATTAAGTTATCAGGAAATCTTATTAGCACGAGAGCTTCTATAAACCATAAACTTAAGCCGTGGAACGACCGATGTTGCTAAATGTACACGCGCGATATCTGGGGGTTAATACATAATGCATGCCGTGGATTTATGTATTGCGACGTAGCTAGATTATTCGTACGCTGCTTCGTATTATTATTACGTTATGCGCACAAGAGTTGAGACTTGGGGATACGTGACGGCAAATCAAGAGTTATACGTGCAGGCTGCGTTCAATCCTACTTCACGCCCTCGCACAGTTATAATCCTTCTTTTGAAATGTTGCGAATCTCTTGAATTCCGTTGATTGTTAATTTTCCATGTTGTTTATGTCCCGTATCGCTTTCTGATTCGACTTTTCAACACTGTTACTGCTGTGTTTCACAATTTTACACTCGTCGATTAAGCGTTTTAATAAAATTGTCCCATCAATAACTCCAGAGCGACTGACGCCTGACTTTCCACCGGATGTATTTTTCTTGTCTCCGAAATAAATTGTCCATGATTGTATTTCGTCATGTAATTGAGACTTTATCGTCCTACTGAAGCCAACAAATAAAATTCCATTTTATTGATATTGTGCGTTGAACGAGGTTACATTTTTCACACTTGTGTCGCATTAGCATATACACTTTGCCAGCGTGTTAGAGTCTCGGGTAAGTTGGCAAGCTTCTAGCTTCGAAACTTGATTACCAAGATCTGAAACTTTGTTGACACATGCATAGGATTGGCTCACTTGACTGATAGTGCTTCTCAGAAGAATAATAATAAACAAAACTATTTTACCGAATCGGATCAGCATTTATAATTAAGCCCGTAGAATAACTGATGAATGATTTTAGAACATGTGAAATTTGCATTGAAATAAAGCAAATTTACAGTTTATAATAAATGTTGATTAAAAAATAGATAAACTGGATAAATATTTGTTGAAAATTACTTTAACGTGTAAAATTGGATGATCCTTGGATGAAAATAGAAGGATCATCAATTATCGCTGTTGATTCAATAATACTTGAAACTAGAAAAAAAATTTTTTTTTATCAAATAATTTGACTGAAATATTATTAATAATGAATTATCAAGCTACATTTTAAACCGAAATATTTGATACTTTCATTTCAAATGAACTGAGTGTAATGAAAAAAAAATTGGAAAAAAAGTTCATCGTTGAGTTTATTCGTATTTTGTAGAAACAAAGAGAAACATTTACCAGCATTACTTTGACGTAATACAAAATATGAATATAAAACTTGTGCTTTTTTAAAATAGTTCAGTCAATGATAATTGAAAAAATATTTTTACATTTTGAGATTTAAAAGCGACTTTATTGTTCGCTTTTATCAAAATTTACAACTAAATAAACAGACACACGACATTTTCAACTCAATTGTAGGCGTCAAGATTGTGTGATCGACATTAAACGACCTATATTTATGAGCTATAATAGTACATGCTACAATGGAACTGGGGCAAACCTTTTTTTTAACATACATATGTACCAATAATCATTCACCGAAAAATTGAAGTATAACATTCCGATTTAAGAACTATTCTAATGGTTTCAGTAGCTTTTATCTACATTTCTTCATATGGTAGCGACATTGTTGACACAGCTGTAATATATAAAATATACCGATAACTCCATTACTTCCCGAGTATTATGCTGTCATTTATACGAAAATCTTATATCTGTATCAGATTCTGCGGCTGTGCTAATATCATTTTAATGTTTGTCAAGAATTTTTTTTATCATATTTTGTCATAAGTTTTTTCCTCTTTGCAATCTATTTCAAATACTCAAGTGTATTCATAAATCTTCGACATGACAATATACTGTTACCATTATTATTAAAGGACGTATTTTATCATTGCCAATTTTTCATAATGTTTTATCTTATTTCGTTCAGAGTGCTTTATAGTGAACTGTGAAAAGTATTCAGGATCTTACAAACATTTACATTAAAAGAAGCACAGAAAAGTCTTGTAAATAATCGCTTAAAATTTATGGAAATCTGATGAAAATCTTCTTCTACAGTATATATCTCAAGGAATACAGTGCATTCATGAAAAATGTTCCATCTTTGCTAAGCTATCTACTTCACAAAATCGCATAGAATTACATACATCAAACATGACAAATTCGGATATCATTTATGTTCATGCATCGAATCACCACTTGTTCTCGAGTGGTTTGCAAACTTACCGCATCGTTCGTCAAATTGTAATTTTCATTATAAAAATTTATTCGTATATATTCAGAAGTAATGCTCAACCGAAAAGGAAAGGGGGCAAAAAATGAAAAGAAGTGTAACGCTACTATATGCAAATGCAAGACAATGAAAAAGATCGCTCTCGGATTCAAAATTCTTACCTAACTTCACAGTCGACCTCGAAGCATTTTGTGGCAAAATGTTGCATCGACCTGGCGTAAAAAGAGTAACGGTTGGTGTGAGATGAAACAGAGTCACAAAGATAAAGGTGAAAAGGAAAACTGTAGTTCAGAAGAAGGGTCGATTCAAGCACGCAGGAAATGACAGATTCATGCGCAACTACGGGTTAGACAAAAAACGTATACATGAATATGACGCTACACAAAATAGGCCTACAGAATACAAAGTGACATCAATGAATTATGTAACAAACATAATTACTAAGTACTACGAACTTTGAATGGGCAAAAAATAATGTCACCAAAAGTGAATTTCATTAGTGTATAAAAAAATTTTTAAGGTTATCTTCACGTTTTCTATTATAGCACTGTAGTTTTTTTTAATGACAATTCAAAGTTAATCCGTCTATGAATGTTGCGAATGCTCAGATATGCTGATCCAATGAGCCCTCCAACTAAATATGTATTTTCCAATAGTTCCAAACGCCGTTTCAGCGATACTGTTAAATGAAAGCCCAATGGGGATGGGTTTCATTTCCTGTTTCTAAACTAAAAAAAAAGTTAGAGTATGTCTGCTAGAAACACATTGGTATGTTAACTGTAATATAGATTTGGTTCAACTAACATGGCTAACTTGACACAGCTAACAGACGCACTAAATTTTTGTCATTGTACATATTGTTTACTTTGTCTAGTATATAGAAGAGGCAAGTGTAAATAAGTAATTATACGTCATTGTTTGGTGTTCTATGCGAGAAAGCGAGAATTTTTTTTTCACGTAATTCAATGCAGTGGTAAACGGCATACAAAGTACACGGGATTTATATGGCATAAAATTCTTTGGCGACTTTGTTTTTTTTTTTTTTCTTTTCTAGTGAGTTTTGAAGAGAACGGCTGGCATCATGGCGCAAAGTTTTTATTAATTGTAAAAAAAGCTTTCTTTCAGAAAAATTTAATCCCTTGTCAAATAAAAGTGAATTCAGCCGTTGGAATAGAAAAGTGGCGTACAAGTTGCATAATTTAGTTACGTGGAATTCATGAGTGCATTCCATTCGTAATCAGGTGAATTTTTTATCGCCAAATTGCGCTAGCGTTAAAATAATGTGAATATTTTATCATTTGAATGAATCAGTGATATATTAATGAGGAAATTCTTATTTGCCACAAAAACGCTGATTTAGTACTTAAAGAATTAACTGATAATTCGGTCTTTTAAAATGAGTATTCATCATTCAGTATCTTTTTAAAAAATTATTATCCAACGTGAAATGTACCATTTCAGTGTTCAGCAAGTTCATCATATATTGAAGTCAACAATTAGCTGAACCGGATGATTGCGAGGCAACATTCTGATGTTATTAACTAAGTAACCTTTGTGACAGAACGCTCAAAAAGTTTCAATCATTTTAATCTACCCGACTGAACTTTCGAATACATAATCAAACATTTAATTTTTTAATGAAATGCATCGAAATTCACTCACGGAAATTTTACAATCCAATTAAGACAGTTTGTTTGACCTCATTTTTACGAGTGATAAGTTTTTGACATTTTGCGTAATTCTATAAATTCTCCGATAGGTCGGAATTCTTGTCGTTTCGACAAACGGAAAATGTATACATACGTCCATAAATCGTTTTTATGAGATTTTTTACGATTATACTGTTATCATAAAATGCTTTTACGGTGCTATGAGATTATTTCATTAAAAGATACACGTATTATAATATACCATATGTCACCTTGACAACATGCATCAAAAGTTACTTTCGAAGGATAAAAAGAATTGTCGCCGTCGAATTTAATCCTGATTTCAACTATTTAAGCGTTGTCATACCACGAAGAAAAAAAAACAAATTTAATGTACTTGTGACAAAAATTACAGTTAAAACCCAAAGAAACGAGAATGGTATTTTCAAAATCATTGCAGTGAATTTCTTTGACAGATTAAAATACGTCGAACATGCTTTTTGTGGTATCATAATTTTTCGTTCAAAATGATTGATCGAAAGACACAAGTAATTTGGTACAAGTTTTCGACATTTTCTTACTTAAATATTTTATACCAAAACAGACTGAAAAGTTTCCAAATTAAATTTTAGATTCTCCAGAAGGCTCGAGTAACTCTCAGAAAGAGAAAGAATCTTGCGAATTTTCCTATGTTATTTATATATCTATATATTGACGAAACGACGTTCAAATGTTATTCTTAATTAGTATTTTACGAGAATGGTATGTTAGATCTTAATTAAAAACGAATAACATTACAATAACTTTATGATGAAATTATAACCCACCCTTTAGCAGAATTTTGTTTCCAAATATTTAGAAAGGTTCACAAAAGCATTATAAAATGATGATTCGAAAAGTTGCAGTCAAGTCGCGTTCTTTTATAAAACGAGACCAAAAACAGGACTTTTGCATGGCTCGTTTTCTCGATATTCGAAAAATGCTTTATCGTCAATTTGCAGGACTTGGCAATTTTTCCATTGCTACGGCCAAACGACTGGACTGCATTTTCATTGCTTTGTTCTGATCTTGCTCGTAGTCGATGATAAATGGTCCCGAAGATCATTTCGATTCTCAGAGATATTCTTCCAATTTATTTCGACATCTTGATCATCGATTGCAAGTGAGAAATATAGTTGAATAACAGCTTCAGATTTAACGTGACAGCATCACATACACCGAAATCCACTTGTTGTTCGTGTTCTATTCAAAATTTGCGAAATGAAATGAACATTTTTATTGTCAGGCAAAACAAATGACACAAGATAATGAATTTCTTCCTCTTAATGGGTTTTTCAACTAAATGAAAGTTGAAGATATTTATTGCATTTGAAGTTTAGAGACACTTGTATTGCAAAAAAACAGAAATAAGAAAAAGAAAAACTGCGTATCTCTTACGACACTTCAATGCTGAAGGAGAAAACTCTGGGAAAAGTTATAGTTGAATTCAACTTTACAATATAGGTAAAGGTGTCGTGCTTCAGTTCGTTCGTTCGTTGGTTCGCAACTTAGATCATTCCTCGTTCTATAGACTGCATTCACGGAATTCGACCAATTCAAACCTGATCGGAGTCGAATATATCTTTTGATCAGAAGAAATGGTCTAATATAAAACAAATTGGTTTTTATTGCAATTCTAAAAGCTCATGTATTACATTGTCGACTTAACCTTATCGGTACGTACGGACCTTAGAAAATAATTCATTTACTGTTTACTTATTGTGTCGTTCAAAAGTAAAACTCATTTCGAGAAAGTTCACAAAACATTTACTTCACCGGCGTCGAGCGAATTAAATTTAACTTCATAATGATACTAATACATTTAATAACATGCAAAAACTATAACTAAACATTTCTCATCCGGCGTGATTCAAATTCAAAGACCTCCGTATCAGCTTCTGAATTAGCATCCACTTTGGTATTTTATTTATTGTATTATTTTTTTAATTTAAATTATTTTGCATCGCGCGAGTGGTGTCGATTTAATTCGTCGCCGAGTGAAAAAGCTTTTTCTCCACGATTGGCAAAGAGTAGAAAAAAAGTTGGTTGGTTGGTTGGTTGGCACAACAAAAGCACTAACCCAAACGAATTCCGGCAAAACAAGACTAAATTTGTGCGAAACGTAACTGATAACGAGGTTACGAACAACGCGAATTGCCTAATCAGGGCCCGGAGCCAGAGCGTGAAGGAGTGGATTTTCAGTAGACTGAATTTGCTGGAGCACTCGAGTTCGTATATGATACTTCTAGCAACGACAATTGTGCACAGTGCATTTTTCTTAATCGAGCACGTCGCAACGCAAAAGTGAACTGTCAGATGCTATTATGTGAAGGCTCCTTTGACGCCCCTCGTATTCTAAGACGAGGGTTGCTACTTCTTTATCCGCTTAGGCGTGCATGCCACGTAGTTGTGCGCGCGGCTTTACAAAGCTGCCGATGTTAAAAATATTCCACGGACAGAGTACGAACACAATTGCTCGCCACATGCAAACGCCACAGCGGTCGTAGTCAACCAATGAGCTGCGAATCCACGCAGAGCCACTTTTTCTGTTTCACGCTTTTTATATTTTCTCTTTTTCTCTGTTTTTTTATCTTTCTCTCTTTTCCTCTCTCTCTTTTTTTTCTTTTTTCAATGTGCAGCTAGAGTGCGCACGTAGCTCACTGTCTTTGAGGTCAAGTGGTTATAAGAGGCGCGATATTCAGCCGCTTATTCCAGCGACGTTATCAATGCCTCCTTGTCATTCTCAATTGCCATTTATTAATTGATAACAGGTAACACGTCTCTCTTTCTCCGTCTCTTGAATTCCGCAATCCTTTCGGCGACAAAAGCTTAATTACTATAATAGAAGCGGTGGTTATCATTCGCGGAACGTGTCATATCGAGGCAAAGAAACACTTTTATCCAATTCAACTTTCGTCGCACTTTTCTGGCTTAGTTTGTGCCTCAAAGGCCCAGGAAAGGCTGCATTATGTGACAAACACGTTCACAGAACTCGGAATTTCCAGCAAAAGAAGATTTGTGTTTCTTTCGCTGATGTTGATCGGGCATTACGGGTTTGACGTTTGAGAAAAGCGAGTGTTGCAAAAGACCGGGACACATTTATTGAAATTTCAACGCTCGAAGCTCTTTTTGATGGTGCACATTCTACAAGATTATATTCACATTGAAATGACACAGTTTATCTTGATTTAAAGACAATCAAGTTTTGAAACATTCTAAGCAACGATCATCCAAAATATACAGCCGGTATAACTTAACAATAGTTAGCGCAACTGTAATTAAAGTTACCGATGGCAAAAGCAGGTAGATTTAATCTGCTCATTAGGCAGTTCCAAAGATAGAATGTACCCAGGAATATACAAAGTTATTGTATGAACACAAGTTATAATGTTAATGTGCGTCTGTTTTCGTGTCTTCTGTTTTCCTCAAATCATTAATTTCATCTTAAATTATTGCACGACAGACAAGTATAACGAGTAATTATTGTTTGGCAAATGTAATTGCTGGTTGTCTACAATATTACACTCCTGATATTTTCTTTTTTTTTTCATCTTTCATAATCTTGTCTCAACTACTGAAACCGTTTTTTATCATCAAAGTTGAAAGTGTTGTTGCGTATTATGTTTGCGTATTATGTTATTTATGAACATGCCCAACGGTATAACAAAAGGTATAGTTCAAAATAATATACAGACAAAATATGATCAAAATGTAACGTTCATGTTTCACGAAGTTTGTGTTATCGTAAAGCATCAGACCCAACAATGGGGCAAACATGACACGTGATTACAAGTCAAAATGTGAATATTTTATTTTTTGAATCAAATATATTTTTCGATTTTTTCTGATAAAATATAATTCTGCAGCATGAGAGAATTGCAATATAAAAATTGCATGCACTCATTTTTAGAATTCAGAGGTGAATTAATTATAAAGTAAATTGATTAATTATGAAATTCAGAAATAATGACGTTATAACAAAATACTCATAATGAGCTATTTGATCGAGGCCTGTAAATGATAATTTAACGTGATGTAATAACATTCACTCAACTGATGCTAATGCACCGAAACGGACTGCAAAAGTAAAACTTTCGTATTTGCGAGCAACCTATCTAGTAGATAAATTTAAATAGTAAAAACGATATAAAAATGTTAACTTTTATATTACTAGACTATTCAATAATTCGGTAGGTTTTAGACAAGTTTTAGACTAGACGAATGTGATCTGTATTTGTCTAGTCTGGCGTTTGTTTATTATAAAGTATAATTATAATTCTAACAAAATTTCGAATAATATTATATAATTAATTGACAAGAGATAATTAGTTGAATAATTATCTACAATTTTAATAAATTAAATACAATTAAATATAGTTTCATTTTTCAATTTTATTAGTTTCGAGAGCTTCAGCAGAAGAAATCTGAGTGGTTACAGAATCAGGCGATCCCGGATTTTTCTGCTGCAGCGCTTTAGAACTCACTTGGAGGATTGAAAACGCCAATTGGAGAATGGTAAAACGCAAATGCTGGAAGCTCCCATAAAAACCTTATTTACCGAAATCTCCTTCTGGACCAAAACATTTTCTCAGTGTGAGAAAATAAAATTTACGTTAAAAAATTTGTTGTTACTATCCAGACATCGAAACCTATCCTCGACAATAGTAATTGGATAGAGATCTGGAGGTTCAAGTCACAATTTTTCTCTTGTTTCCTTGAACTTGATTTCATAATTAATGAAATTATCTGATAATGAATTGAATAAACTCTTCGTGTGCCATATTTCAAATTTGAAAAATTGTAAAAATAAAAATATACTATTTGTATTTAAATAAAGTTTCATCGGAACATTTATTCTTAAAATAATTGATCATAACAATATAGGTCATAAATTGTTTTCTGTTCTCCACTTGAAAACATCACTTAATATAAGTAAGTTACCAATTATCTGGAGCACAAATAAAAAATGATGTGACAATTTTAGAAAACGGAAACTTTTAAGACAAGTTTCTCGTCGACAACGTTAAATTGTTAGAACAAGTTAGTTTGCAACATTATTATCGACCTTATTTTATCGGAAACGTCAGAGAAACTCGATAATGTATTAAAGTTAATCTTTCGAACAACTGCGAAAGCAAATAAATAATAAATTCTGTGTATACGGTTAAACTAAACCCTAACCAAACTTGAAAAGCCTACAAAGTTGTTATGTGCGTGACTAAACTGATGCCTTATCATAGCAGAAAACGTATAACTTAACCCTCTCAACATGTTAGGGTCTTTCTCAATCTATTAAGATGTTCCAAGCATCAAATGAGTACTTTACACTCCTCAGAGGATGCGCGTGAGAGCGTTAACTAAATCGGCATGCTTGAAATATAATAATCCACTCAGCGAAATTATTTTATGAATTGCACTTTATAAGCATGAAATGGCACGGAACGAGACAGAATTATAGTTCCCGTTTCATCCGCCATTTGAACTGACACGTTTTTTCCGAAGTTATTATTATTTATTTCAAAAGTTCTATAATGTAACTCTGATTTCAAGATAATACGCCAGCAACACTTTAACTTGTAGTACAATTGTTTTTTAACATTTATTGCAATCATAAATTCATCAGTATATACAGAACTTTTATTTAATATTTGAGTGAAAGAATATAATTATATTTGTTCGAACAAAATGTTCGACATTCATTTGGTTTTATTTTTCAACATAAAATTGATGTGAAAAATAGAACAAAAAGTATTAAACTGTTACCTTATCAGAAACCTGACCGAGAAATTGTGATTTTATTAGTTGTAAAGCTTCATCAAAAAAATTACAGTGAACATATTAAAATTTAGTCGGAAATCAGTAAAAACTGTTTTGTCGGTAGTAAAGTTTTCTGTAATTCATAGGAAAAATTTGCATTTGAGGTTATGGTCCGCGGTTTACAGTGATCACAGTAAATTTTGATGTTTTTTCTATCCGTGTACGATTATTTGATTTATTTTTTATTCCCTTCTTTCATTTTTTACTGACGGACCTTTTTGCTGATATTCCCCCCCCCCCTCCTCGGGTCAATCCAAAAAATTCTACCTACGAAAAAAAAAAAGAAATTGTTTTATATAAGGCAGAGAATGAAAAATTGGCATGAAAATTTGAATATAGAACCAAAATCAAGGTATTTGGTTATTGGGCCAATAAAATTGTTTAATTACGATAAGCTCACAAGTGTTGCGTGAAAAGGTAATTTTATTTGATCACGAATGTGCTTTTTTTGCTGTCGGGAATCTAGTTAATGACATCGTCGCAATAGCATATAATACAATCTGCTCGATTTTGATTGACACGTGAAAACACAAATGGTTGGGGACAACAAACTCAGCCACCGAGCTGTCTACATCCGCGTGATAATTATAATCGCAATTACGTGAGCCGACTGAACTCGCATCGTAGGACGCGTACTCCCGCGCCATGTAACCGTGACCGATTCGGAGCGCAAGCAGAAAATGGCAAAAGTTTTGTTGCTAATGCTTTTTGTTTGTCGGTGAATATGTGTGCTGCTGGTCAGTCGAACAAGACAATTGAAAGTATATAGGGACGGTGGATTTGAATTTACATGACGATTGCAGCACTACGTATGAATTATTTTCATGCCAGTTTCAATTGACTGCACCACATTGAAGTGCATTAGCAAAATTAATTGACGCACACATTTGTCTTCGAATTGTGTGGCCGAAAGGATTTGAAATTTCATGCGTGTCGGAATTGGCCGATTTCGCACAGTGTAAATACAAAATATCGACCGGGCAACAAGCGAGAGAATGTAAATTGTCACTGACAATTGAGGCAGCGTTCATGCCCCGGTCGTGAGGCCAGTCCGCTAATGGGCAGACACGGCCAGAAATTATCCGAAGAATTCGCAAAAGTATCCGCGAGAGAGGTCACGATGACAAATCTTCGAGTTATACCCATGTAGAAATTTACAAATGGCGCGGTAGTGGGTCAGTACTGGCGAGTATTGGCTGACCGTTGGCTGTCAATACTCGGCTAGTACTGAAATGTGACGCCAATTAACTTTGGGGAAGTACCAAA
>JAAMPD010002841.1:0-12720 GCA_025266255.1 Trissolcus basalis
GGCAGTCTATCAATTTTCAATGAGAGGGTCTTTTATTGATTTTTCAATATTGAGACAAGATTTCGGTTTTGAACGTTCCAATTAGCGATATAGCAGTTAGATTTCGTCTTGTTATTTCTATCCGTGTATGTACAAGTTTGAAATTCATATTTGCATCAAGGCAGTCTATCAATTTTCAATGAGAGGGTCTTTATTGATTTTTCAATATTGAGACAAGATTTCGGTTTTGAACGTTCCAATTAGCGATATAGCAGTTGGAATGAAAGGTCCATCTTCGATTAGGTGCAAAATATATTATTAAACCGCTTAAATTTGGCTATTCTAAATTTGCTAACAAACAAGGAGCATGAAATAGTGAGTAAACAAAACTGGGCTGTCCGAAGTCTTATTTGTTTTGCGCACCTCGAAATATATGACATAATCCGAGACACTGTTGGTGTCGTCGTGGTTGTCTGGAGACACATCGATAGTAAGTAGCCCATTCTCGTTGATGAATCCGTGCCGCTGTGGACTTGAATGTGCCATTGATACGAGTCACACACAGAGAGGTAGCCAGTGCCAACCGAGAACCAAGCTTTGGCTTAGCTCGCTAACATTTGTATTAATAGTTATGAATCTAGAATAGAACGTATAGATGTAAGGTGCGAGATGCGATTCGCTCGTTTGCATGCGCTTTACGATGCGAACGCATGAATGTGCTTAACACCGGGCCGTGTCTTAAACTTCAATGATTTTCGATCTGATTTGTCTCGGGGAGCAAATAAAACGAGACATTTAGTACTGTACAACTAGGTATTTGCTTTTTATGTCACATCTTGTTTGTGCAATTTGTTCCACCGACAGTTTTAACAAGTGCGAATTAAAATCCAAATCGTTTTATCGAGTTGTTTATTTTTGTTATTGTTTTGTTATTTGTTTTTTTTGTTTTTTTTTTTTCTAAGGAAAAGAATTAAGTTCAATTTCCTGAACATCAGTTGGACGACTTTCAAGTGTGCCATTTTCCAGTCGGTTAATTGTTAATGATAAATTTCAAAGTTGTATCGCAGATGAAGATAGATGATGATAAATACATAGTATTTTGAGAAACCTATTAAAACAACGCGTGCAATTTGACATTTCGCCTCTGCTCGAAGCGACTACTTTTAGAAAATGTTTTTCGAGGCGCGTATATACATTTCGTTGGAAAATCGATGTAAATAAATATATAAATGCAACCGAGAAAATGTTAATGTATCGTATCATTGCTAATTTAATGGCAATCGCGATAGTTGAATGAAACTCAACAATTTTACACACAAGTTTACTTAGTTAACTAAAATCGGTGGGGCTTGCCAAGATGGTCAAAGATGTATAATGTAGAAACGAAAATTGCAAAACAAAATGTCAAACGAGAGTGAAACGGACAAATCGCGACTGTGTCAAAAAGTCCGAATTGGCAATTGAATAAAATGTGAACCAAATGAAAAATGTTAGGTAAAAATAAATTTAACTTTCACTTGAATAATATAATGTGCAAATTCTGATCCGGATTTTGTGAAGGCCATCAGGTGGATTGATTTTCAGTTTGAATTATATAAATACACAAATTTCAACTTCATCCAGTCCGAAGAATTTGGTTGCCCGAAATTATTTGCAATACATAAAAAAGCGAGCATTAAAATCGCGGAAACGATAAATGTGCGCTGTTCAGATGGGACAAAAAATCGAGTGGTGCAAAAATGTTGGCAGCGCATTTTAAAGTGAGATGAGCTATCCGAAATCTTAGCTCTTCGCGCGTATAATGAATACCGTTAGCATAGTGGTGGCTTTAAGGTTACTTTCGGATCGCGGGGTGAACATTCTTCAGCCGGCCGTACCGATGTTTTTGGTACTGGTCGCCCGTCTGTGTTTGCCTTTCTATTTATAACGTAGCCTCTTTAGTCTCCGAGTCGCAGGGACATTATTTTTATCAGCCATATATGAGGCGTCATATCCCCAATCATATTCAAGGTCCTCCGGTTTCCTGAAAATTCCCAAATTTGGAGAAAGAACGAAAATTGATACAAACGCGTTTGTACGAGTTTTTTTTCATCTTATTGTTTTACTGCAGATGTGAATGAAAATTGGATGGTTGACGAATGATGACGTATATCATTAAGTTCGAATGTTGTCAAATGTCATCGAACAATACAATAAGCAAACGTGAAGTTTCGGGGCGAGGGCTTTAATCTTTGATGCGACCGCGTCATTAAAATAACAGCATAATAATGATTGTTAGGAGATTTTGTGCGAGTCCGCCCAAGCGCGGATACGTGAAGTGAACTTGGACCGTAACGAGGGCCGTGACGCCGCTCGCCCGTAATTATTTTCCCCGTGATCATTTCAGTTCAATACCGTCGGCTCTCCACGTTTGACTCGCGATACTTTTGTTCAAATTAAACGTCAGAGACCGCGGCTCTATTACGCCTCTCGTTTGTTTTCCATTTTTTTTATTTTGCCGCTGAGACATCAAGAGCGCAGAGAGTAGCAGTTCCGATTTTGAGAATGAAATTCACGAACAGGTGTTGGGGATGCTTTTTTGAGACAGATTGTCTCGTTGATTAATGGAGACACTTTTCGTGAGGTTGAGAATCGCTGGCTAGTGTAACAGCCAACCGTCCAGGTCTCGTCAGACCATAGGATCTGGATGTTAATTATTAAAGACAGCGGAGAAGACATGCCAAGTAACCCCGAGATCGGGGAATCTTCATTTCGCTGTAAGACACTTTCACGGAGTTCAAATTATTCTCGTGCATACCAAATAAACATATCATCTTGCGAGGTTAATGTATTCATAATGAAAACTCTCCTTGCCATAGACCAAATATATAATCCAACCGCGACGATGTTCAAACAAAAGTCGGGTCTTCAAAAATTTTTATTCCTGTTGTTGAAAAATTAAAAGTAAAACTAAAAAAAAATGATTTGTCATATTTCAGAGATGGGCATTATTCAAGTAACATTATTTGTGGATGACTTTTGATCTAAAATAATCAAGCTAGCAGATATTAGAAAATAAAAAAGAATAATGAATGAATATCATTCATCACTCCAGACTTGTAATAATAGTTCACGAATTATTGGCTATTCTGAACAGTTGAAATAAGTGAATCAGTTTTTTTTTAATCATTTACTTTTGAAAACAAAAAAATAAGATTTTATTTTTTTTTATTTGCCTTCGTAACCGAGCAAATCAAAAATTATTCTTGAATTGGATAGGATTTGGTTTCATTTTTTGAATAAAAGAATTAACTAAATTTACTTATGTCTGATCTAATTGAATTATGAGAGTTTAAACTATTCTTATACAGTTCGTTGAATAAATCGGTCTCGCATTTTGATAAAAATACACGTCTTGTACATCTTTTTTTTTACTTTATGACTTTTTAATCATTTTTCACATTTTTTTCTAATTCCCATTTCATAATTTCCTATTAAAAAAAGTATAGGTATTTTGAAAATCAAGTTACATGATATTTTTATATTAATCTTAAATACGATACAACATATCGCGTTTTTGAAAAACATTAATAAATACTGTAATTTTTTCCGTTTTGTTATATAGTATTGTTTTTATATTTTTTATTTTAGTTTTAGATTGCGATATGATATTGTTATCGATAAACATTGATAACACTCACTGAAATCGTCTTGTTTCACAGAACGTAAAATTCCAACTATCAAATTTTACCAAACTTTTTATTAACTAATAATATACAGCATCAATTTTCATTCATTCATCATTCTATTTATCTATTAATACCATACACGAATTTACCAAAATTAATTTTGTTCCCACGATCACTTTTCACTATATTTTTATCACTGAATTTCACTGTTATCATTTATATCAAATCTCATTTGTTACGAATCGTAACGTTTTTGATCAATTCGAATTCTTGTCGTGCGGTAATTTTTGTTATGGCTTTGAGAGTATAATAATTTAAGTGCATTTTTGTCAGTGGCGCGATAAGATTAAAAAAGCACTTGTGCAAAGTAAAAAAGTGCATTTAATTTCTGGAATCAAAGTTCTCCCGTTCAAAACAGTTTGGAAAGTTTTCGATGGTACTAATTATCAAAATGAAGAAACCACGCTCGGGAAGCAGGAAGAAGGAGGATAAACATCGCGGAGGTAGATTGTGCCTCGCGACTCATTGCCGCTTTCTCGCCCTTGCTACGCTTCTTCCTGATTTATGTTAATGTTTTTGTCTCACGGCGAAATACACCAAAAAGCGATCCAATCCCGCCTCGCAACACTCGAATTAACTTAACTACTTTAAGACGGCAATAAAGGTCGAGCGATTTAACTCGTTCCTTTACATTATTGCGTCGTGCAACTCCTGCCGTGGTAGGCATCGCATATTGGCGGTAATGGCCAAACTTCGAACTTACGACGCGACGTGCCCAGGGTTAGGGGCGTCAATCAATCCGTCGCCGCTCTCTCAACCCTTTTCATTGTTTTTTCCCTTCTTTGAGTTATTTTGCGCGGAGGCCCTCGATGGACAGTTTCCTCCCCCCCCCCTCCCCTCCCTTCCTTTCAAAACGGTCCTATTTCGAGGGCGGCTAATTAAATTTTTCGCCTGCGATCGATCCCCGTACTGTTTCCTTCGCGGCTGCTTGTACACATACACAATTGTTTCGATCGTCGAGACATCGATTTGGCTTTTTGGCCGCTGTTTAATTATAGGATGTCTCTATATGATATTCATTATTCTATTTCAATCTGTATTTGATGACCCAGATATCATCTATACTATAGAGGAGGAAGCTCTCTACCTCCAAGATGTTTGCATATGATCTGAATAATATTTTGCCTTTTTGAAATATGTATGACCCGGCGGCACGTAAATTCATCTTTGCGCCGAAAGAAAAGTCCGCATTCACAAGCAACGACAAATAAAAACCCCCGGATAATAACATTTGAGAAAATTTTGCGTTAATCGATAAGCGAACGGCGCTGATGGATACTCCAACCCTAAATGCACACAACCCGTACAGCACGACAGTATAACCAACGGCGTTTCCAACTCGTTCTTTCACCTCGAGTGTTTCTTAACTTTTAATATACTTGGCGCGGAGTTAGCGCTAAATAAATACAATCAAACGGTTTGAGTTATTTCTGCGCGAGCAAACCCAGGGGCCGCACTAGGAACGAAATAAAAAAAAAGGAGCCAAGCGACCGGCCAAATAAAGTTGCTCATAATGGAATCCGACCTTTTTTTCCCTTCCCTCGCTCTCTTTATCACAGTCGAAAAACTCGTTTTGCAGTCAAACTCGAGTTCCGATAAGTAGCCGCCAACCCGTGCTTAATCGGCTGTGCCCGCTATAGCCTGTTTATTGTTTTCCACGTTCAAGGGAGGTGTCGATCGCCAAGTTTGCATTGAGCTTCGCTTCAATTTTCTGCCCTGGATTATCTCATTACGTGCGTGATGCATTGGGTCATTATTAAATGACCCCATATAGTGTTAATTACAATGACGAAATTTTATCACTCAACTGATTACGTTTTTTTGAACACAACTTTTTTTCTATTTTTGTTATTTTTGTTCTTTTTATTATTATTGAAAAAATAAAAATCTATTGACTGATCAGGTGGGGGACATTGAAAATAATAGAATGACGAATTTTTTAAAATGATTTATATATTTTGTATATTTTGTATATTTTTATATTATTTTTCCGCTGTCAAGAATCAATTCCGATGATGAAAAGTTTCTGGCTAAAAATTGTATTTTGTTATTCTGAAAACATGAACAAATCGAGCCGAGAACTGTTCACACAAGTTAGACATGCGTGGGCAACGATATTACCGCGACGAAACAATCACTTTTGTCTACATTGTTTTCGCTTTGTTTTTCTTTAAAATCCAAGAGAAAGTTTCGCGGAGAACAATGTGTGTACGAATTACACGGCACGAACTTATGAGAAATAAATTGTTGCTGATCTCTCGCGAGGTGTTGCGTGGTATTTATTTATCGAACATTAGATAAACAAAGAGCAATCTGACGGATGAATTGCCGGGTGCATTTTTACCAAGTCCACCGTGTCTATCTCAATATGCCAATTCTCATTTTCGCAACTGGAAAAACTTGACGCAAATTTTTATCGCAATTTTGCAATTGCCGCCCATACGGCCTCTCGGAAATACCCTCGTTCAATTGAGGTGAAATAGAAATGATTCCAATGACTGCATTAACCTTTTAACCTAAACTAACACAATGTGCAGTTGTTTTTCAATTGAAAGCAGTGGCAATCCATTTCTCGGGCGAGTTTGTTGTCGCTCCGGGGGCGAACGACTTTGTGCCCACGTGAATCAGCGGAAGGAGTACTTGGACGTAATACAATTATCTCGCCATTAGAACAGGTTCGCTCTTTAAATCAACTGAAGCCTCTTGCCAGCATCAAAATCGACAAAAATAAAACAAAAAAATGAAATAAAACAAAAAAGAAAGGGCAGAGAAAACAAAACCGAGAACAAAAGTAAATAACTTATTTTGAGCTCGGGCAAAATTCTTGTTTATGTTTTGTTTACGACGGGTTTATCGATCGGGTCGTTCGAAGATGTGTGGCACAATATCGTGTATTTGCGTATGTTTTCAGAGGTCGCCACGGCGAGTTATAATTTAATTCGAAATGGCCTGTGCAAATAACGTTTGGATAATCAAACGCGGTCGAGCGCACTTGCGCGAAAACAAAAACAATTTGTACTTGCGCGCGTGTTGGCACAATAAACAAAACTCGCATAAGATCCGAGGGAATTTGCACCGCTCAAGTGCCTGAGTGGAGATATCGCGCGCGCAAAGTTGTGTCCCGCTCCGCGTGTCCGTTTGTGTTTCCAATTGGCCCGTTCCTTCGAGTGAGAACGCTAAACAATGACGGTTAATTCGCCCAACACAAACAGCCGCTGCTAATTGACCAGGCGCAAGTGTTTTCGGCGTCGCTTCCAGTTTCGTTTCCTCCAACAATCAATGTTGGGCTGCATCCTTCCGATGACTCCCATCAGAGACTGCGTCATAACACTACCCGAGGGTTGACCTAGAACTTCCGATGGTGCGGACAGCTGCGAGGTATCTCTATCGCACAAATCCTCACCATCCTTGTCTCACTTTGAATTATGGGATTTAGGAATTTTTTTTCTCGTCATTTTGCATTGAAAAAAAAAAACAGTCCAGAGACATTGAAAAGTGTTTTGTTTGTTTTTTGTTTGTTTTTTTTCGTCGTATGAATTATTTAGTCACGAGCAGAACTCGTTGTTGTTGAAAAATTGAAATAGACTGTGTAAACAAAGAAAAAATAAAGCGCCAACTCAACCTCATCGACCGAACGTTTACGCGGACAAGGACGCGACTCAACAGAGATAAACAGATGAAATAAACAAAGGTCAGACCTGTCGCATGAGTTACCTTTGTCTTTTTTTAAAACAATAAAACGGAAACAAAAAAAAACAAACAAGACAAAATAAAATAACAACGAGTAAACAAAAACCCCAAAACGTCCAAAACCAAAAACTAAAATACACCCGAGAATTGTTTAAATAAATAAAAACAAGTGTGGATCATCATTGAGATCCGCTTAGAACAAGAGGAACTGGAAGCAGAAAAAAAAACAATTGACTTGTCTCGGCGCATCGGATTTCATCCTTGTCTGGAGAGTTACGTCACGAAGGTCAAGTCTGATGTGGAATAATTTGGGCAGTTTTTCGAATGACGGTCGCGGATTAGTGGATCCGACTTGTCTCGGGCGGAATGACTGCGCCGTGATATCATCGGGTCTCGAGAAGTGTACACGCGGTGCTAGATGGTGTGTGCGTGTGCGAAACGCAGACAGTCGCTTTGGCTCGTGAACGAACGCGCGGATAAAGCGGTGGTGGTGCGGCCGAGTAGGAATCGGCGAGTGCGACGAGGGGCGGTGGGGAGCCGGCGGTGGGCACCGAATGGAGGGGCGACATACGGGCGAAACGCGTAAACAGAGTCAACATGTAAACAGGCCACTCGCGAGACAAACAACGCGGGGCCGCGGGCTGTTCACCGAGCGCGCTCGTCGCAAAATCGCTACCGGCCTTCGGCGATCCGCGATGCGATCCGAATAACACGTGACAGTCGGTCGGAACCTCTCGCGGCGTTGATCCCGGTGCTATGAAAAATTTTATTTCATTTGCGCGTTAGATAAAAGTATCTCTCCGAGTGCGGCGTGTTTGTTTCGCGACTAATCTCCTCGGAGAGCTCCGACGGCGAACGATGCATCGTCACACTTTGGAATAAAATTTAGTTCAGCAGTGTGATCATCTCAAAACAAGTGCCGCAAGTTGTTGTTCTTCCTCTGGGTACAAAAGTGTGTTAGTTATCGATTTTGTTATCAAGCCCCATTGTCGATCCCGAGCGCCCCTTTTTTTCTGTCAACAACAATAACAATAATAAAAGCAACATAATCAAAACATGAAGTTCTTATTCTGCGATGCCAGGCCGAAATTGAACCGCGTGCACGCCAGTTCCGCATGTTCCCACGCGCAGCCGGGTGTCTCTATACGGCGCCGGGGCACGACTAATTACAAGTGACATGTGATGCCGGATCCAGGTGAGAACAGGTGAAAAGCAAATCCGAAAATGAGTCGGTGCTAATCGATTGGTTGGCAACTCGGATTTCAGCAAGGATACAGAGGCTTTTTGGCAATTCATATTTTCTTGCACCTCGCAGAGTAGTGGTAGTTTTCATTTTGGCCTCTCTCAAACTGTTCGTGTTTGTGCATTATCTAATTTGTCGGTTCTTTACTGGATAAATGTTTGGAGAAAATAAATGAATTGAATATTGGATTGGGGGGAAAAATTTTTTTTGCCAGAGTTTTCGGCGAATGTAAGCGCAGCCCGGAGTTTGATTTAAAAACTCAACATCCGATCCCATGGCGAGCGGTGAAACAGATAAAGCGAAAACGCTCGTAAATTTGTGCCATATAACGATGACGTGGCGTAAATAAAGATATGACTCATTTTTATTGTGTTGTTTACAATAAGTCGCGGTGAAATTAAATTTAAAACTTCATTAGAAGCGCCGTAAATCAGCGACGCTCGTCGGCTGATCGTTTCGCGTGATTGATTCTTTTCAGGCCTCTCTAAAAGTAAACCCAAAATAACCTCTACATATAGATGGAAAGACAAATTAAATATCGCCGTTACTTCCTATTTGTTGTTTCATTTAAACAAATCATCGGTCAGGAATTCGAAACTAAATAAAAATAAAATGTTTATTTTTTCTCATGTCACACTGAAAAAAAAAAAAAAAAACAACATGTTTGGCAAAACAAAAATCGTAAGACTTTCAAAAGCGCGTTACGTAATTCGATTCTTCCGCGATCTCGTGCGGCTGGTTATTTTTACACGCCGGCGGTTCTTTTTCGCGTTTGCGAAAAATTGTTTCGTTGTTTTTTTTTCTTTCCGTTTTGTTTTGCGGCTCGCGTGTCACGTGTAATCGGCATTTAGAAGCACGTTTAACAACCGCGTGTGACACCACGTGTAAATGCACAATGGCACACTCTTATGTCAACGAGAAATAATGTATTTAATATGAAACAAAAAAAAAAAAACATAATGATACTCGCCTGTTTGTTTGGTCGTTGTTGTTCGATCGGTTTCTGTCGCCGATCACGACGCTTTGGCCGTGCGTTTGAGAGTTATTTTCGTCGACGGTGGCGCCTTTAGTCGTTCATATATTATTTTTGGTTTCGTGTGGAAGTTTGCATAATTAAAACGTTTAATTATTTTTTGTTCCTTCAACATTTTCCTTTTTTCACCTCCGCTGCAGTTCAGTTAACGAATTCGTGGCAACGATTTAGTCACGATTTTAATTTTGTAGCTGACAAACTTATTGATTAGTCAAGCTTTTATTCCGAAAACTATTATTTCTATTTTAAAATTTATCTGTTTTTGGTTTATTCAACTTTTGGATAACAGTTTCTTTTATCAACGTGTGTATAACTCATAATTTTGGTTATCGTTAGAAACTATAGAAAATTGTCGGTAGGGAAAAAGAAAGGAAAGGATTAATTTTTTTGCTTGTCATTTGTGCGATTGAATTTTGCTGCGAGTAATAAAATTGTGACTCGCCGTGGCTTTATCTTAGCAAGCACAAAGAAGAAATGAAGTATAACAATCGCGCGGAGTATTTCCGACATGCACAAACAAAATCAAGAAAACAACTGATACGCAAATAATGAGCGAGATTGCATTCAATGCATGATAATATACTTTAGCGTAGAGTGACTTGGCGTGTGTGGTTTAAAAAGAACTATTGTCGGAGAAAACAATGCCCCGTTATTAAGACACAGCGCCCTCTGCGTTTATCTTTCAGGGTTCGCGGTGCGACCTTGAAACTTGGTATCAATTCTTGACCTTATTTTCAGGTGTGCATATTTGTTACCAATCGATATACCGTTTGGAGAAAAATCGCGCCAACTTTTGATTTTGTTTATTACGTAACGGCAAAAAGCCCAAATTGTTGTTGATCGAGCGCACGAAAATGTGCATTCATTTCGCATACGTTATAATTGTCTCTTTCGTTGCAGACGGCGAACTTATGTAACGCGAGAAGCTTGTTTTGTGCAAACAAACAATTTTTATTATCAAATAGAAAATCGTGCCTGTTACAGAATCGTAATTTCTCTTACAATTATAACGTAATTGTGTTGTGCAAATGCGCGTTCCGTCACATGTTTTCGTGCATGGTCGGATTAACGAAATATCGAAATGTGTTTTTTTTTTCAGCCTTTCGTTTGTTTTCTTTTTTGTTTCAAATTATTACAACAAAGAGAAACGCGCTTCGTCGTTTTCGATTCCCATGTAAATTTTTGTTTGCTTTTTTGTCACGCCTTTTTTTTTTTTGTACCACTGCCCGTGAAAGAAAGCGAAAGTAACGCGAGACGAGTCGGCGTTGCGAGTGTGTGTGCACGCGTATACGCGAGGAGAGGCAACGTGCACACAACACGTGATATGAATGCAATCAAATTCGTGCAATTCTAAACAACCGCGAGCGTTTTTCGAATATCATTGTAACGCCATCTGGCGAGTCGAACCGTTCCAGTTTTGTTGTTTTTTTTTTTGTTTTCATCTTGATAGACAAATTTTGATAATGAGGTGCTAATTGAATTGTTTTAATATTTTTATTCGTACGCGTTTGGGAAAAATTATTTATTGAACAAATATGAGAACCGAATTGTACAAACGAGTTTTCAGACTGTTGGTTTTTCTTCAGATTACATTTTTGATTGTCCGAACATACGCATACATATGCATTGTTTACTGTTGCACAATCAATTGTATTCAGCGCTTTATTACATCAGAACGAAAAAAAAAAAAAAAAAAAAAAAAAAAAAAAGAAAGAACTAGAATTATGATCAGGTTTTCAACATCGGATATAAATTGTTATCAGCTCTTAATCAAGTTCAAATGCAAAATATTCCTTTTTTTTTTTCGTTTCTTCGCGCAGCTGAAAATGAATGTAAACGGCGATCAAAATTTATTTAATTTCAGCTGCCAGATTCTTTTTCGCGTTTTTACAAACAATCCCGCGCGGAGTAATTGCACCGACCTTTTTCGCGGGAATAAAAATCCCGCAAAAAAGCAACGTTATTACAATTCAGCCAATTTATTTGCAATTCATACTCGCGGTGTAACTATGTTGCACGGTTTGAAAACTTTTGTTTTTTTGTCACGACGCATTAACTTGCGTCACCAAACAAAAAAAAATGTCCTCATTCGTTGCTCGAAATTCGATTATGCCGAGCGTAAAGAAGCGTTGCAACTCTGTTTGTCTTATGTGTGTACTTTTTGTAGCAATAAAAGTGAACAATAAACAAGCGGACGTGTAATTTATCATTTCGACATTGCACGTGCTCGAAAACAACTTTGACGTTTCGCAGTCGAGCGCACACACGTGTGGTCGCGAAGACACGAGAAAAAAGAATGTTAATGATAGGCATAAGCTCGTCGTCAGAATCACAGTATTAATGACGTTAATTACTCGACGAATTATGCGCCGTTTCTCAGGTTCATTTCACACATCGGGTTCGAATTTTTGGCGCCACTTTTTTTCGTCTTTCGTCGACTTTTGAACGAACTTTTGTTTCCTATTATTTTGTTTGCCTCGGTCGAATAATTTTAATAAAATCGAACTAACCCCTCATCAATGAAAACAGCAGTCTCAATATGATTGCAAGTGTGCATTGCACGCGCGCAAACCGAATGCACCGAAAATCCAACAAAAATGCATTCCCGGTTCTTTGGATGATGTTTGTTCAGTTACAGCGGGCAAATTAGTTTTCTCGTTGGAAAATTTGACTTTGAAACAATATAAAGGAAGCCTGTGGGAATGTTCGAAATTACATCACGTAGCTCGTTTACATTCGATTGGTTTGCAAGTTGTCGTATTTTTTCCGGGACAAGAATCAAATTTTTTACACTCTCGTGTCCACGGCGCGCGGTGTATTAACGAGAGAGGGACGCGCCGAAACAAAATTACAAAGTATTAAGTTTGCACGAAAAACCGGACGCGAAAGATTTTTCGATTGAAATTGTGTGTTCGTCAGTAGAGCGAGATTTTTATTAGCCGCGCTTTTTTTACCCCTTAACAAATAAAAGCAAACGATAACGTCGGTTAAAAATGTGTATATTAAACTCTTAGAAAAAAAAAAAAAAAAAAATTAATTTCGTATTC
>JAAMPD010002842.1:0-12720 GCA_025266255.1 Trissolcus basalis
TCACCGATTTCTTTTACCTAGCTTTTTAATTGATGAGAGGTAAGATATTCTTTCATCTAATCATCTAATTTGTGAATAACTATCGTCGAAGAAAACCCTTAGAACAAAAATAACAAAAATAACAAAATTTTTCTAAAACTCCGTTCAAAAGAGGGAAAATATAACCTTCAAAATACAAGTTTAACCTATACAGAATATTTTGAATCGTCTTTTAGACACTTTCTTTTAAATATCTTTTTTAGGATGTCAACCCCAAGAAATGGTCAAGTTTTATCTAAATTATGTAAGAAGAAATGCACACTCCAAAGTTTTTGAGGATGTCGGCTCCTTTTTATAACAAAAACCTAAATAAAAGACCGAAGGTTATACGGCTCGAAATATGATGATTTAATTTGTGAATTAAATCGCATATTTACCTTCATTCGTTGTTGTCGGTAAAGTAGGTCGCTATATTGCCAAAACTACTAATTGTTGATTCTGTAAACTCCTGATTTACCAGTACAACCAATACATTTTTGGTAATGCAGATTCCTACTTGACCGGTAAAACCTTTAATTTGTTCGTAATACAGATTCCTATTTGACCGGTAAAAAAGCTGCATTGTCAGTAAAATACATCGCTATAGTGCCAACACCAATAATTATCGGTAATGCAACCTCTCCTTTTGCTGGAAAAAAAAAATAGTGTCTTTAACGCAGATTCCAGGTTAACCGACAACCGAACGTTGTCGGTAATGTAATGTGATTACTTACCGGCATTCTATTGTACTCGGGTATGAAAATCCAATATATAGTGATGTATAACAATAAATAAACAAGTTTCACCTGATACGCCTATACAAAAAAGACCTTCAAAAGAGGGTATCCAATCCGTAGAGAATCGTCTGAAACGTCTTTTGGACACCTCCCCTGGGATACGTTTTTTCTGGTCCCAACCTCATAAAATAGCTAAGATATGCTAAAAACACCTATAAAAAAAATGACCTTGGAACTCTTTCCAAACGATAGAAAATCGTCTAAAACGTATTTTGGACATCATTCTGGACGACATTTTTTTTCCAAAAAAATTCGAAATTTTCAAAAAATCGACTAAGTTCGAAAATTTTAGGGTCAAAAAAAGTTACCTTATTATTGTTCAGCATCCTCTGAAACGTATTTTGGACATCATTCTGGAGGACATTTTTTTTCCAAAAAAATTCAAAATTTTCAAAAAATCGACTAAGTTCGAAAATTTTAGGGTCAAAAAAAGTTACCTTATTATTGATCAGCATCCTCTGAAACGTATTTTGGACATCATTCTGGAGGACATTTTCTGCCAACTTCAACTCTAAATATCTCGAAAAAAAAAGGAAAAACCTTCCTAGGAGGCATCACCATTCGATAGTACTCGACGTCCTCTATCGATTCATATGAAAAAAAGTACCTCTTAAAGGAAAAAGATCATACTTAACAAAAATAACAAAAATAACAAAAATAACAAAAATAGAGGATAGGTAAGATAAGTAACATGAGTAACATAAGTAACAACAGTTACCATCAGTCGGTAAGGTAGAAATCTGCATTACCGACTTTTTCTTAGGCGTCGATTACCATCAGTCGGTAAAGTAGGAATCTACTTACCGACATTTTGTTAGAAACATTTTTGAAAATTTCAGTAGTAAGGTCAACCATTAGTCGGACAAGGAACTTAGAAAATTTCAGTAGTATAGTCAATCAATAGTCGGACAAGGAACTTAGAAATTTTTAACACCGAAGGGACTTAGAAAATTTCATCAGAGGTAGGACTTAGAAAAATTCTAAGCTGAAGGAACTTGATAATATCAAGACCGAAGGGACTTAGAAAATTTCATCAGAGGTAGGACTTAAAAAAATTCTAAGCTGAAGGAACTTAGAATATATCAAGATAGATTGGACTTAGAAATATTCTAGCCCGAAGGGACTTAGAAAAATTCTAAGCTGAAGCCCTATTACTTTGGAGCTGTTGTTTTTAAAACTTGAGATAGGACTTCAGATGAAATGACTAAGTCTTGGCCTATTCGGCGAATCTTAAGGTGATGCCGAAGTCAATCTCGTGTTGTCTTTCTCGCACTCGTTGATGCATCGTTAGCGCTATCTTTCTTGCACTTGTACGACTTCGGCATCACCTTAAAACTAACAAAAAAATACTTAAAACTAACTGGCCTGACCTCAAAATTGATTTTCAAAACGCTCTTTTTGATTGGGTCGGCCAAAAATTCTGAAAAAATCATTCGCATGTATTTTTGGATGCTTCGTCGATTGAGACTCTCAAAATAGTTTTGCGCAAATTTCGGTTATTTTTAATTAAAAAATTAAATAGCCACAGACCGATGTTTTTGGGAATGTCAGACTCGTGTATTCATAAAAAAAAACAAAAGAGCAACTGACCGAAGGTTTTGGATACATTCTGTCTCCTTTTTATGGAAAAAAGACAAATATCTGGAATTTAACTGCACTTTTCACCCCCTAAATGGGGTTGCAGCCTCTCAACACGCTGAAAGTTTATTATCCTTAATTTCTCCTCTGTATAATGC
This sequence comes from Trissolcus basalis, assembly GCA_025266255.1. Taxonomy (NCBI): domain Eukaryota; kingdom Metazoa; phylum Arthropoda; class Insecta; order Hymenoptera; family Scelionidae; genus Trissolcus; species Trissolcus basalis. The sequence continues at coordinate 2,552 of JAAMPD010002842.1, forward strand.
GGTATGTTTACTGACTTCGCAATCAACCCCTTTCTCGAATAAGGCGTGAGTAGGAAAAAAAACACGACTTTCTCGGATGTAACTAATTATCGATAATTACAATCGCAAACTACCTCACATTTGTCGGTAAGGTAGATTACTTAATTACCTACATCCACTAATCGTCGGTAATGCAGATTTCTAGTTAACCAGCAACAAACTATTGTCGATAATGTAGGGTGATGTGTTTTCTTATTGACAGTAAAGTTTAATTCCTACAATATTAACGTCCATTCATTGCCGGTGGTAATGCAGGGTCCCACAAACCCAACCCATTTTCAGTAACATACAATTCCTAAGCATGAACATAATACTGTAGGTATTAAATAGGTGAAAATAATGAAATGTCAAAAACACGTTGTATTATGGGGTCATCTGTAATGTCCATACTACACCATGAAATGATTGATAAACCTTTGATTTTGATTGTTTACGATATTAATTATCGATGTTATCCGCCATACGTTGACAACATTATTGAACATTGTTGTATTAAGGTGATCTGTGATGTCCATTTACACAATTACAACATATATTATCTCTAATAGAATATATAATAAGAAATATTTTTCTACCGTATAGAAAAAGAAACATTCTTGAATTCGAATACATATAAACAGTGACTGGAACACTATCATTGTAAACACGGGTGACTTATTTCTGATTCACCTTTTACGAAGGCAACAGCAAATGTAAGATTTTTTCGATATATTCTGTGTGAATTTTTGTTTCTATTGAGATAATGTATTAACATTTATTTTATAGAACCTTGAAATGAACCAAAACAACCCACAATTGGATAGAGGCTCAGAGGGAAGAGAAACTCGAAGACGTAAGTGAATTTTATTATTACTGTAACTTTTGCAATTTCGATGTTATACTTGATTATATTAATGAATTTTTTTTCTCATAGGACCTCATGTACGGGCTGGATGGCGCGAACGGCGCCGTCAAATGAATAGAGCCCGTGCCCAAGGCGTCAATGGGACGGCCGTCGCCATGGATGCTTTTTTTAATATGATGACCGTATACTGTCTCGGGGCGTCTCATCTCGCGCAAGCGAGTATGAGCTTTATGAACGGTCTGCCTCAAAACACCTGGCGCGGAGGTTGGGGTACAGTTTTTCTAATCCTTTTTTTCTAATAGCAATTTTTTCTAGGCTATTCATTTTTCTAATGTACCCATTTTTCTAATATTAGGTCGTCGCAGCCGCAACAGGGGACGCGGCAGGGGACGCGGACCGTCACGCGGCGGTCCGTCTGGCGCCGAGCCGGCACGCGGTGATCCATCCGGCGGCGTGCCGTCACGCGGCGGTCTGTCCGGCAGAGGAGGTCCCGGACAATCGAACCCTCACATTCCGGTGGATGCCACTGTGAATCCACCAGCGGCTAACAACGTCGCCGTTGACAACGGCGACGAAGATCGATTACTCGCGATGGACCAGGAGTAAACGGTAACATATTTTCGGAAAAGTATATTTTAGCGTAGTTTCAAAATAAACATTAATGTAAATATTTATGTATTGGTTATTGCAGGCAGAATCATGGAAATCTACAAATAAATGTTTATTGAAACACAGTTGAATTTATTTATTAAAACCTTATTCTTGTATTCCACCAAATACACTGGTCCAAAAAAAAACGCAACACCTAATTTAGGTTGATTTCTTCTACATTTTCGAACCATCATAACTTTTGTATATTCTATAGTAAAAAATGTTTAAAAAAATAAAATGAAAGTTAAATATCTGTCAAAACTTCATCGTTTTGACCATTATTTTTTATAATGATTCAAAAGACATTGAATTTTCATACTTTTTAATATAAAAGTATCGTTAATTATCGAATTTTATTCGTACCGTCTTGAAGATGAAAAAAAAAAGCAAAAAAAAAACTTCATTTCTATTCCGATTAAAGCGACAACTGAATTGATTTTTTTAAATTTTTGATGATATGATAAAACAGTTCAGACATTTAACTTCTATTTTATTTTTTTAAATATTTTTTTACGATAGTATACACCAAAGTTATAATGGTTTAAAAATGTGGAAAAAATCTACTAAAATTAGGTGTTGCGTTTTTTTAGACCGGTGTAATATAGAAAATAAATAATAACAAAAAAGCTACAAAAAAATCCTACGTTAAGAAGAATTATGCTTTTAGGAAAAGATTTCAATTATTTGGCCTACAAAATTCTCCGTCACTGTATGATTATCGAGCGGGTTTGTTTTGTCAAGTTCAATCAAAACAAGCGGTTTTCAAAAACAGCCAGCGCGAACGAATAACATCGTTACAGAGACCTATCAAATGAAAAGAAGTAAACAGAAATAAAGTGAATTGCAGTGAGTCGAAGTAAACTGATGTTTAGTATAGTGAAGTAAAGTGAAGTGAAATGAAGTAAAGTAAAGTGAAGTAAAGTGAAATGAAGTGAAATAAAGTGCAGTGCAGTGATTTGAAGTACAGTGAATTGATAAAATCGGTCTTGGATTATTGGATCTGAGCAGACAATTATCTGATTGGTATGTACAATTAAATCTTCATTTTCTCAATTAAATTTAACGTCAAAATTTATTACAATAAAATTTGACAATACAATTTGTTTTAATTTTTGACATTTTACAATTAAATTATTTTTTGAAAATATAAAATTTTATTTGAATTTTCAACATTTTGAAATGCAATTTTTTTTGAATTTTCAAAATTTTGCAATGTAATTCTTCTTAAATTTTTCAAAATTATCAAATGTAAAAAGTTTCAAATTTTTAATATTTCAGATGTTTAATATGTTCAAAATTTCAATATTTTTGAAATTTATTGGTCAAAATTTTCAGAATTATTTAAATTAAATTTCTAAAAAATTTGTAATTTTTAAATTTGTCCAATTTTTCATTTTAAAAATTTATGAATTTCGAAAATTAATATAAATAGCTGAATCAAATAATTATTTGGAAAAATTAAATAATTCGAAATGCAATTTTATTATTGTCATGGATATCAATAATCATTTATAACTCGTAAAAATTAATTTCTATTTTACACATTAAAAATCTCTCAAATCTCTTCGAAAGTATTATTTTTTGAAATTACGCAAAATTTAAGCATTCCTAATTTTTCCAAATGTTGTAAATATTTAAAATGTTGAAACTTTTCTGATCTTCAGAATTCTTTAATGAAAAAATGTATTGTATTTTAATATTCTTCCAATGAACATTTTTTCTTAATTTTAAAATTGTTCAAGATTTTTGAAAATTTTGAAAACTTGAAATTGAATATTTTTTTCTCATATTTTCCCAATTCAAAATCTTTTTAACAAAAAGATTAAGATAATTATTTCATTAATTACGTGCTAAGGTTTGCTTGATTGGAACCACCTAAGTACCAGGACCAGGACATGGGGGACAAGCGGAGAACATCTAGGACCATATCAGACTGCAACGTGGGACGTCTTCGTAATGGGTATGTACGATTGGTTTTTATTTTCAGTTATGAACAGTCTGCATCGAGGGATCTTCGAGGGATACACAAAACTGTAAGTCTTTAAGTTAGCTTTTAATGGGCGCAATGCTAGGGTGTTGCTACTGGGTGTCTAACTATGGACTAGCCATAGGTAGGCACTTCGTAAGTAGCCGTTGCCTAAAAGTTGGCCCAGGATAGGACAGGTTGCATTTAACATTAGGTTGAATGAATCTTTACGTTTAACCCCATCGGTGGTGGTAGGTTGTGTACCACGCGTTAGGAACGGAAGGCTTTGCGGCGGGCGCGATTAGGGTAGGGGGGTGGTTTTTTTCCGATTGGCGCACTGACTTCCGTAGGTACACACCAGTAGTTAGGTAGGTTCATAAGTGTTCTTAAAAACATTTTTTCTTATTTCATATTATGAAAGGAAGAAACATTGGTCTTTAAGGACACTAATATTTTTATAATATTAAAATATTAATAATACTAATACCTTCCGGAAAAGGCGATGTCCGGTTATGTCGGGTAGAGTTTATCCCTGTTCTACGTGGAAGGACAACACCTGCATCACGGTTGTCTGGAAGCTGCTAGAACTCGTTTCTCTCGCGAGTAGAAATTACCGATAATTGTCGCATTAAATTAGGCGGGAATGTGTACAATTGAATTTCTAAGAACCACGGGTAGGGGACCCATTTCGACAATGCCTCACGGTCGGAATGTTAAGCCTAAAATTCGAGTTCTGCGCGATGGGAAGATCCGAACGGAAATTTGCAATTAGGCGGGGCAATTTGACGTGTCTTTCTTATGTCGGGTAGGTTTCATCAACAAACAGTGTTCAAATTGAACTAAATTTCACACCCTTCCCCTCCCCCCCCCCCCTAATAAAATCTTCGGCAGGAATTCTTTCCAAAAAAAATTTATATATCTAACGAGAATATACTTTTTTTGTTGCAGATAACCGGACACCGGAAAGTACGGAAAGATTCATGGAGGCGTTATATCCATGTAACTATTATATTTATAAACTAGCTAAAAATGCGTGCTTCGCACGCATATTTGCGTCGCTGCACTATTGAATGCAGGATAACGTCACTACAAAATCTAATTTGAAAATAATAAATGTACAATTGTTGGAATCGCCACATTTTTCACTTTGATATGAAAACGAAAATTTGTTTGTGTTTGTGAGTATCAAAATCGAATTCAAAAATATAATCAAAACAATATTACCTCAGAATAATCAAAAATTCATTGCACGATTCTATTTTCATTTTCATTTGGTATAATTATTATATTACATTAGAACCCTTTTTAAATACTATTATAGTAAAGATGGTTAAGATTTATCTTGAAATTTGTGAGTCTTGTATCCGTCTTTGTTATTTATAAAGTTTCTACGTAACAAAAAATAATTTTATTTTTATGTCTAGTATAACAAACTATACCTACTTGGATGAAAATTTTTTCAGTCCGGGATTTTAAGAGATTTTGTTCAAAAATAAACGTAAATTTTAATTTTTCAAATAATTGTTATTAGTTATTGAATCAAAAAGTATTAATTTTCCCAATTAATGTTAAATTCAATACTTTTATTGAACATAATCCATTAAAACACGGAAGAAAATTCGTCGCCGAAGAAAGTTGAAATTTGATATTTTTGAAATTTTTTAAAAAAATACTTCTCAAATCAAATTTTTAAGTAGCCTATTTTAATTCTGTGATGCTAAAGAATAACCATTTATAATTTTATTTCGAATATATCGTTTAGTTTGAGAGTTTTTCGCTGACAAACAAACAAACAAACAAACAAACATATTTTCATTTTTATATATTAGTAAGGATATTTATGTCATACGGGTTTAGTAGGACTGACAATTTTCGATATAGAACTTGTAATTAAGATTTATGACGATCGAAGAATAGCAAAAAGGGCCATATATAATTTTTTTTCGGGCCAAGCTAAAAGCGGCGTTGAATTGAAATGAAAAAAACATTTTTCAAATTGAACGGCCCAGCTGAAATTGGTTTTGTATTAAAATAGAAATTTTATTCTAGAAATTGAACAGCCCAGCTGAAAGCGGCGTTGTAATAAGATAAAAATAAAATTACGGAAATTGAACAGCCCAGCTGAAAGCGGCGTTGTAATAAAATGGAAATTACATTTTTAGAATTAAACGGCCCAGCTGAAAGCGGCGTTCACAAAGTAACTTAACATAAAACTACATTTTGCAAATTCAAGTGTTCGAAATTTGTCGGTGAAGATCTCCCTAAAAGATCAACGACCGGCGGTGATACCTCAGTTAATACACATGATATCTGATTTGTATGATAATGTTTGCAATAATCATTTACGCTTACCGATCGAGCATTTGTTTAAACGGTTTCAACATATGTAATTGAATGTAATACACAAATTCATACTCAGATTTCATGTGTCTTAAGGGTCGGTTGGAAACTCACCACAATGTATTCTACTTAGAAGAATAAACGTCTCATTATCATGTTGTATTTATTAACCCTTCCTTTCATTAACGCGTTCTTACTTTACAGCACGGCAAAACGTCAGGTAACAGATGTATATACAATTCAATTCGTTGTTTTGTATATCTTCTGGTAAAAAGTAGGATTCATATAGATTATTTGTAATTGCTCTCTTTCAGTTTGTTTGTTTCAGATAGACGTGACTGCTGACTATTTTCATTAAGTTCTAGGTATTATTATCCAATCGTGCTAGGAATTATTTATCACAGCACCGAGACAGCCTATTCTCGTAGGTTAATGCAGAGTTAATGCATTATTACAAATTAATAAAGCAAAAAAAAAATTTTAATTAAAATCGTTCCAGATTGGAGGCAAAGGAATTGAGCAACGCTCTTCCGCTCACAAAAAATTGTGCTAAACATCACCGAGACAGCCTATTCTCGTAAGTTAATGGAAAGTCAATGAATTATAACAAATGAATCATGCAAGATAAAAGTGAAATAATAATTGTTTCAGGTTAGAGGCAGAGGAATTTGGCAGACGCAATTAATTTCAAAGCTCTGGACGTGCCGCTTTACCGTCTCGAATAACAAAAACATTCGATTATTGACAGAATAACAATCTTGTACGTATATTTAATCATTGATACTAATAACTTTAAACATATTCATGTCACAATATCAACTGATGGTTATTGCAGATAAATATGGCCGAACATCCACTTCCAACCAGAAATCTGTCAGTTGACGATCTACAAGACTTAAATGTTGCGTACGACGTCGATTCAATGGCACTGGTTACAAAAACTCTAAGTGCATTGTCCGTTCCGCCGCGTCTGAGAATTCCACTTGATAGCCCTACTACGCTTACCGACCAGCACAAATTGAGTAACGCCGTCAATCAATTATTTGATCTCCGCCACGATACACGATGGATGGAATTCACTTTGGGTGGCACTGATACGGACAAAATATACTGCCTCTTCTTCGAAAATGAAAAGTTCTCAAAACGATCTGAATTTTTAATGAAGTTTTTGAGCTTTACATCAGAACTCGGAGAATTGAATGAGTCGGTGTATCATGGAGCTGATGCTTATGATCCGAATGCTCCCAACAGCGAAGGTGCAGACATGAAAATATATCACAATGATTATTACAAGATGGCAGCGAAAATGGACGAATACTTGAAGGATGAAAAAAACGTGTATTTTTACAAAACGGCGCACGGTCTTATACTCCACTCTGTGCCACAATCAATACGATTCATTCAAAACTGGTTAGCGGATGATTTCGCAAGAGATGACATCGTGTTGATTCAGCTGCACAAAGCCTGCGTGTTGTCTCGCACCGACGGTAACGAAGGAATTCTTCTTATGGATTTGAAAAAACTGAACCAAATTACCGTCGGAATGCACAAATGTCAAATGTATGGGCTTCAACATCTAGGATACTTTTACAACTACACAAGAACAGGTGAATTCTACAACAGATTCATCACGTACATTCAAACGTACAATCCAGCAGTTCATCTACCAGTCGATGCCAGGAGTTCGACGTTCACACCGTTAACGTTATTCTCGTTGACAAACGGTTTCTCGTCAATTAGAGTGACAGACGCTGGAAACTCAAAAAACATGCAAATCCTGAAAGATATGCGATCTCGCTGCAGCGACTACTTGAATCGCCTGTCACGCTTCATGAGGCTTCTGCGAACACATGGAGGACATCTGAGAATAGAATATGTGGAAAATTTCACTGACTTAGATGCAGCGTTGAATATAACATTTGACGAAGATATTCTCTACATGAGAGCTTTGCAAGTCGAAGCAATTGTTTTCATCGCACTGCAAGACTGGCAAATGTATTACGATCGCTTTTTTTCGGAAGAAGAACAACAATTCATGGAAAACGAAAAACTGAGGATATATCATCCAATAGAAAATGAGCCACCGTTCCCGACTAGACGAGAAATAATAAAGATTCACACAGCGTACATACGTGCTCAAATATTTGCGCTCGGACTCAATAACATTCATAACCTAAAGACCATTGACTACGAGTTCGCAAACAAGTTTCTCTTCAGAGAACAAGGACATCATGCAGGTACAGGAACATACCTCACTATCGATGATGTTGAGCACGTCCTTCGAAGAGCCCATGATAACAGAATTAACATTTTAGACAATAATCCTCACCAATACAATCTAATGTTCAAAACTCTGACATACGCGCTCCAGTCTGTGGATGTTACGCAGTCAACCGCTGAACAAATTTTCAACTTTTTTCTGATGAGCTGTGGTATGTACACTAGGAGGAGACTCAATGTAATGTGGACTTACCACAATCAAAGAAACGTGGAAACTGTTTTTGTGCGGGATCTACAAGAACTCCGAAAATGGCAAACAGTCATTCTCACAACAAGTGAAAAAATTTTCGACTATCTGATTAATCCACGAGTAACGTTTACGACGTTACTGCGATCATTCATTCGTCAGTCCGATGAAGGATTGGAATCATTGCGTCCCGAAATTGAAGCCCTTATTACGAGAAAAATGGAAGTGTTTCCAGAATATTTTACAACAAGCGGTGGAAACTTGTGTATAAAATTGATTAATCAAAATGCCTTTCAAGACGATGTGACAAAATTTCAGTTTCTGAGAACTATATTCCAGGAACAGGCAAATTTCGCAATGGCAATATTGGAGAACCAAGCAGGTCCAATTAGACGTTCATTAGCCCAACTGGGAACCTTGCGTCAAAATGCAACACTTGTGACCCAGCGTGACCCAGCTGGTAGAGCTCGAAGACTGCAAAACTTGCGCCAATTTCGACAAAATCAACAAATCATTAATGTCGAACCACATGTCGAAGATGCGAACGAAATAGTCGCACGAGTCGTGCGAGAACCATCGCCGATTCCATCGACATCAAGAGTCGTATCGCCGAATTCATCGAATTCAAGAGTTGAGCGAGAACCATCGCCAATTCCATCGACATCAAGAGTCGTATCGCCAATTCCATCGACATCAAGAGTCGTATCATCGCCGATTCCATCGAATTCAAGAGCCGAGCGAGAACCGTCGCCGATTCCATCAACTTCGAGAGCCGTGCCGATTTCATCAGCCTGGACAAGTGTTTCTTCACCAACGAGAAAAAGGACACTCAATAATCCGGCAGAGGAAGTTGACGCAAAGAAAAAAAGAGGTAGCGCAGTTCGATGGACAGAAGAAGAAAAAGGAAAACTCATAAGGTTCCTAGCAGAGCAACAAAATATAAATGTCTTCAGCAATGATTTATGGAAACGCTTTGTAGAAATTCAACCTGCTGATGAACCTTTCTGTAAAACGATCAACGCCATCAAAGGCATGATACCAAGGTTGAAACCGAAAGACATCAAAATCGCTATGCCCGAGTTGACGTCAACTGAGGTCATAAGAATATACAGAAGAATCCATCCAAAAAATTAGGTAAGAATTATGAAAATTAACTATAGAACTATCATTCCTGCCGAAGGTTGAAAATGTCTAACCTCCTACAAACTTCCTATTTTACTAGGATCCAACTACTTGAAATCAAGATAATATTAAAAAGTCCGAAATTACAGCAGAACCCCACAAATACGAGTCATACGAGTCATCAAAATGCTATAAAATGCCTAAATTTCAACAAAAAAGTTTGTAAAAAAATTTGACCTCCAAACTTTTTGACCGACTTTTTCTTAGGCGTCGATTACCATCAGTCGGTAAAGTAGAAATCTGCATTCCCGACTTTTTTTAGGCGTCGATTACCATCAGTCGGTTAAGTAGGATTCTACTTACCAACTTTTTCTTAGAACGATATTCGAAAATTCGGTTAACGTGAGTCCCCTTGCCTCTCACGTGACTCATTGAGTCTCGGGGTGCTTGATTTACGTGAGTCCCCTTGCCTCTCACGCGACTCATTGAGTCTCGGGGTGCTTGATTTACGTGAGTCCCCTTGCCTCTCACGCGACTAATTGAGTCTCGGGGTGCTTGATTTACGTGAGTCCCCTTGCCTCTCACGTGACTCATTGAGTCTCGGGGTGCTTGATTTACGTGAGTCCCCTTGCCTCTCACGCGACTCATTCAGTCTCGGGGTGCTTGATGTACGTGAGTCCCCTTGCCTCTCACGTGTGTGTGTGTGTGTGTGTGTGTGTGTGTGTGTGTGTGTGTGTGTG
>JAAMPD010002843.1:0-12732 GCA_025266255.1 Trissolcus basalis
AAGTTCGGTTTACGGTTTAGTTAGTTTTTCGTTTTTTTTTTTTTTTTTTTTCTATTTTAAATGAATTCCTGGTTGAATTTTATGTTATTAAATCAGATTTTTATTTCTTAATCTTATTTTCAAGTAGTGATAAAAATAAAAACTGTACATTTTGTATATCTGTCTCTTTCTATCGCATTCAATCAAATGTACTAAAAATCATTAATATCTTTTTTCATCTACAATGAACAAATACGTCTTATGTATCAAATCGAATCTAAACCAGTCAACTAAATCCACGGGTTAATTTGAATTGATATTTATAAGGTAAAAAGCCATCAATGGATGGAATTAAGAATTACTCAAAATTGTTGAAATTCGTTAACATGATTGAAACAATAACTCGTGATTTGTTTATCTTTGTTGTTATAATACAAAACATTGTTTTCTAGCCATTTTATTACGGTGGTCAATAAATAATCATGCTCTTACTAAAAACAATAAATAAATTCATAATAATTTATTTATTATCACTTATTCATTTATTTATTATAATATAATAATTATTATATTATTTATTATAAGTGCGCGGGTACGTGAGCATGATTTTTTAATTTCAAAATTTATTTTCATCCTTTGTTTACATATTTTAAACATCGGTCTTCGTTATTCAGCATCTCAACTAACAAAACTATTTCGATAAAAAATTTCATTCTGTTTGATTGCAATGTATCTAAGAGATTTAACAGGTGAACAAAAAAAAGACATTGAAATTTGGCGTTCGAAAAAAAAGCGATATTTTTTTTTTTTTCGTATATAAATATTTGAAGTAACAAAAAATTATTATATATCAAGGATGCATCTTTTTGTTCTACATAAGGTAGTATTTTTCATTTTTCATTTTAATTTATTTATATTTTTATGAAAAATCCCTTAATCTGGGAAGCGCAAGTCCCCTTATTGTATCCGTGGGTTCAATTGTCGGGCTGAATTTGAAATTATATATCCTAAAGAGGAAATATTTTTTCATTAAAAAATAATAATAAATTAAATAAAAATCGAAGATATTGTTTAATAACATCCTAAATAATAATATATGTAATATTTAATTCAATTATTCAAGATTCAATTATTTCTTGAGATTAGACAATCTCAGAAATTTTCAATCTTAGAAAATTTCAGGTAAAAGTTATTTCAGTACAGCAGCGCCATCTGAAGAGCGAATTTTACCGACCATTCGTCATTGAATGTCACGCTACTGTGATATTGCCTGATTTAATACGAATAATCATGAATAATTGTTCATAATAATTATAATACATAACTAAACAGACGCGCGTAGCGCGTTTTTTATTTAGTTTAATAAAAATAGTTTGTTCAGTGGCTTTGTATATATCTTGTAAGAAGTGTTTTCCAGTAACAAAAATGTTGACAAAAATTTGTCAAAAAAAGAATAACAAAATAACAAAAACTAAACACTAAATTGAGCAAGAGAGACAGAATATACATAAGGCATATCACCTTAAAGTTGATTTAAGTTTCCTGGTAACTTGAAATTTATGTTGAAAGAAAAATTTAAATTATTTGTTCAATTTCTGACCTATTCTATATTTCAAATTCTCAAGTGATAATATTGATCATTTATTATTTAAATAATATATAATATATATAATTAAAATTACTATTTTTAGTTCAAGTTCATAATAATGTATATAATTAGGTGAATTTTATGGCCTTTTTGGCGTGACGTTTTTCAAGTTAAAAACGCAGAATATGGTTTCTCTGAAAAAGCATTAAAATAATTGAATTCAATAAAAAATACACATACGCAAACTTGAAGTTTGTAAATTTGTGTCATAATAACCCGTACTGCAGTCTGTATCGTTATTCTTGACTTGGAATTGCAACTTTTCATCTGTCGCTTGTCTGCTTGGCATGATGTATATTTGCGAGCTTACTGCAATACTCATGCTTTCTCGCAGAGAGGTTGTTCCCGCCCAGGACGATTGATGGACGTCGAAGGAGATCCTCTTGGAGTCACAGGACCGCTTTTGCTGCCGAAAGAAAGTCACGAGTATAGGTCGCCGAGCGAGGACAGTGGATTTGGCTCTGATATGCTACCCAAAATCATCAGGCACGTTTCAAATCATTCACATTTCTTTTCTCGATTTTCCTCTTCTATGAACAAATTTCATGCTCAATCATCAGTGTTACATACAGTGTTATACCCAAAAAAAAAAGGAAAGATGTTTTAGTTTTTGTTTGTTTGTCTTTTTGCATAAACAGCAAAGCAAAGTAAAATTATAATAAAAAAAAAGAATAAGTTCATATTTGATTGAATTTGAATTGAAATCTGTTTTCTTGAATGCGTACAATAAGACGACTATGTTGTTCTTGTAAAAATAATAATGTTAAAATTGTGGGAGTGTTTGAAAAAAAGTGAGAAAAATAGAAAGTGATGGATGAGTGATGTTGAACAAAGTTTGGGCAATTTCAGAGGGAGCTACAGAAGAGGTCAACAGGAGGTTGCAACCTCCGATCTTACCCTTTCTAATGATGACGAGTGTGAAAATCAGGTATTATTCCATCTGCGCCATATGTACATAATCTTAATTGTATCATGTTGCTGGATTATTTATTGCGCTCGTCAAATCAATTGAATCGTCATTATTGCATTTTACAACATTATTCAATCAAAACGGCGGCATCCATTAACGCGCGCATCATCTTTCATTCAAACAAAATGTTCATTCCACGTTTATCAAGCTCAATATTTTGTCCTATATTTTTGTCTAAATGTGTTGAATAAATTAATAATAGGTTTAACTGGAGGTCAAATCGACGTAAGAATCGATGAACATTGTGATCAATTTGCAGGATTACGATGAGAGTAACGTGAACGAGCGTGGACGCAGACACAGTTCTCCCGGCGGTCACAATAATAACCGAGATTACGCACACCACCACATTTACTCGGACAATTTGGTAAGTCAATTCATTGTTTTTTCAGTCAATGTCGTTTCATTTTCCAAGTTGAACTCAATGTGTAGCGATCAAGTATCTTCAACTCGTTTGTTCTCTCTTTCTCTTTCTAATTCCTAACGATCTCAAATCGCTAAAAAGATATTTGGTTAGATTCTCACCGGCTTACATAATCAAATTATTAAACATTGTTCAAGTTGGAAGTTGTTCAACGCAAATTTCTTTAGTCAAATTAGGTATCTTTGTTGAACGAAATATACCTATAGTAATGTTCTCGTATTATAATTATTATATGTTATGGGCAAATTCCAAAAAAATTGACAATTATCGACATTACCTGCAACCATTCTGGTAATGTCGACATTGCTCACAATCTTTTGTGCAATGTCGAACAATTCAACAAATAAACAAAAGCAAAAAATGACCTATTTTAGATTAGAGAAAAAAGTTCAAAATAATTAGAATCAAAATAAAAAGATTAATTATTCAGAGTTTTAAAACAATGGATACTAAATAATTTATCGAACAAATTAATTTTCATGGAAATCAAAAAATGAAGTAACAAAAATTGGATCAAATAGAGGAGACTCTTAAGAGGATTGATCAAACTGTCGAATAACTTCAAAACGAATTCCAATTTGATTTTGTTGAATGTTTCAACAAAAAAATCAATTATTGTTCGTCATTCAAAAGTAGCATACACCATTTATACAAAATATAACTCTATAGATGAAATATAAATATAGCTTATATCAAAAGTGCAAGGAATGCAATTTTTCTTAAAGGATTTCTTCAAACACATGCTGATATACGTTCTAATAATGTTTCTGAATTCATTATGATCAGCATTTTCGATATTAAAATTTAAAACAACTAACTTTTATTTAATTCCACTTAATCAATTTTTTGATTCGCAATTTATAGTAACGTGTAAGTTTTACGTGTTTTGTATATTTGTTATAAATAATATTTTGCAATTACTTTATTTGTTCAAATGAACAAAATGCAATTTTGACATCATTATCCATTTTTGTTTTAGCAATGACACGTTTAATGTTTTAAGGAATGATTTGTCAACATTGCTCAATTTATTTCTGACATTGCCCGTATCATGTAATATATATTTATATATATATATACCTATAGACTCCTACCATTTATTATAGTTTTCAAAGACAGTATAGAAAAGATGAAACTGAAATGTGTATTCTATTATATACCATAGTGAATTTGATTTTCATTGATTTGTAGTAATGAAAAGACAAGTATGTAGTTATTAAATATCGTAACTGTAGAAAATGCTTTTGCCATTTCCGAGTTTTCTAATGGTAACAAACAAAAATTTGTGTATAAATTCATTCTTTTATTGTCAAAAACAAAAACAAAAAAAAGCAAGGAAAAACGTATATATTATATAGAAATGTTGCAATAAAAAGAGCATTATGTCTTTTTCGAAAGAAGTTTGTATCAAGGCACTGAGAGTTTACAGTTATCTTGCGCTTTCTGTTTCCATTTTCTCTTCTAATTTTCAATCAGTTTTTTACCTTAAAAACGTGAAACTTGAAATTGAAAAATCTTCTTTGATACAATATTACCTTAAAAACGTGAAACTTGAAATTGAAAAATCTTCTTTGATACAAAAAATCCAACAGGTTAACTAATCACTTAAATTTGTTTATTATCATTTACATGCGTTTTTTTTACAATGTCCAAATAATGCGTCTTGTTTTTTAAAATTTGATCCAACATAATAATCAGACTTCAATAACAAAAAATTTTGTATATATACATGTATAAAAGTGTAAAAAGTATAAATTGAAGCAGTCACACTATGATGTTATTGACAAGATCAAAAAAGATAAGTTGATGGAAATCAAAATGATTAAAAATGATATATTGAGAGGAAAGTAAAATAAATTAAGTACAAACAAAATGCTTAGAAAAGGTTAAGAAAAGTATGTTGAAGTATGTGGTTATTGTTGTTGCATTATAATAAGAATAATAAGAAAGAAAAAAGCGAAGATGGATATGTTAAACTGATGCGCAACTTTGTGGAAAGAAAATGAGTAAATTGATTGAGCTAGAGGTGTATGATGGGGCTTGGGTTTGTCTCGTCAAAGCTTGTCCTGAAGCGCTTGTCGAAGTTCTTCGGTGGCCTTGGCCACATCTTGGGCCTGCCTCGCAGCGTCTGGTCGTATGATGTGTTGTACGCTTGAGTTCGAACGTCTTACTGAATTTCCGCTACCAAATTTTGGTCGTGGAATCCGCACTCTCTGGACATCACTTAACCATGACTCCATTTTATTTTGTCTAAAACAAACAAACGATTACAAGTACTCCCATGTAGCAAGAATCAAATTCTTACTTCATTATTAACATATGTCTTGATTTTTTCATAAGAATAGAGGTTAAATTACGCTACTAACTATACATATTCAAATAATTCAATTAACGTCAATGAACCAGTCGGATGAATGCACATCCGAAAAACTGTCCAATCTATATCGCCTCTATAATTTATTTATTTATTTATTTATTTATTTATTTATTTATTTTTTCATTCTCTTACATTGTCTGCCTTTTAAAAGGCAAACATTTTTGACACTTGAATGACTAGCTATTAGTAGTTGATTCAATAACGCCAAGCTATATTTATGACCTATCAATCAATTTGATATTACACATATAATTTGTTATAATTTTGTTATACCTATATCTATAATAATATTATTTTGTGGGTGAAAATGGATCGAACTCGACGGAGAAATTGGCGTTCGTCAAAGAAACGCTAGTGTGTGGGATTCGAGATGGACAGTAGTATACCTATACCTATATCTATGTAGGCGAATGAGCCACTCAGCAAACTAACCGGTTGTTGTTTAAGTACACACGTACCTACACGTCGTTTTTTTTCTTGCCGCGTGACGTTCAAACGTCTCTTTATCTCAGGATATGTTTTTATTCGCCTGTATTGCACTCACGCTCGCTCACTTCTCATCAACAGACAACATCTTTTAATGATTACGAATTTGTTACGAGAACCAGTCGAACAAAAAATAATCGCATTTAAGTAGCACTTAATTTGTTCACATTTTTTATTTTTATTACTCATCATTTTTAAATAAAAAATACTCCACAATTATTATTATTATCATCTAATTTGAAAGATGATTATTTGAAGAAAAATTTGCAGGGCTCACGTTAATAAACAACTTACATAAAACATTTATTAAATATATTTTAATCCTTTTACAACTGTCTAACCTTATAATTGGTATCAAAGGGAACCTTCTCCCCCCCCCCCCCCCACCCTCCGGCCTAAACGTCTAATGCACATTTAATTTATAACGGGCAGTTTTTTTGAAACATTTATACAGGATTGTACTGGACACATTATATGACGTTAAATTAGCTAAAACATTCTTTTTAAGTTGTTGGTTGGGGGGGGGGAGACTTTATATAATGATATTTTGGTTATTGGATTGTTGCAATAACAGTATCATTTAAAAACTACATACAAATAGACGACTTCCTATGTCCAATGATACGCGTTGATGGAATTGAGATAATTAGAGGGGTATAATTTTTTCTACTAATCTTCCATCATTATGTTTAAAATTGCGCGATTGAAGCAAATCAAGTCGAAAATCACATTGACATTGCGTGTGATTTTTCAGAGTCGCTTTCGAGCTATTATGCCAGCCAACAAGCAGCATATTAATAATAATTTGTCTAGCAACTTTCTTCGTGCTAAATTTACTTATTATTATGAAATCTGTGACTTCCGGCAATAACTACATAAGTGCATTTGATCTTTTTGAGTTAAAGAAAATTCATGTTTTTAACATTTTACTTTTCAATGTTGCTTCTTTATTAATATAACATTATTCTATGTGATATAAATGTACTTGTTTCATGAAAAAAGCAGAGAGTATGTCAAAATGAAATACTTTTGTTAGATTATTTCAATTTCAAGAAATTTCCAACACATCTGATTTTTATCATCAGAGACATCGTACGAACATTATTAAAATTATTATCAAAATATTTTTGTTTATTTATTTATATATTTATATAACAATGCAGTACTCATTGTAGACTAAAAATGATAAAAGAATAACGAGAAAGAATCATATTATATTATATAATGTGTCTTGTTTGCGGAATCATTAGTATTATTATTATTTTTTTTTTTTTTAAGAGAAAGTAATACAAAGTTTAAGCTTGTACGTATTTTCTTGACGTGAGTGTAAATGTAAATTTGTGCTGAAAGAGAAAATTATTAAAGAAAAGGATGATTTGTGAAATTTGAAAATAAAAACGAAAGAAAGAAATGAGAATGAAAAAGGTAATTACAGCAGAACAAGCGCAATAGCACCCCAGGCTGAGGCGGGAAAATTCCCACGATATAACCCCAAGAGCGTGTCTAAACTTTCTACTATATACTAGATAGATTTCTCAGGAACAAAAGATCCAAGCGGACGATCGAGTTTGGTATGCGGAAAGCAAAAAGAAAGGAAGAACGGATGAAAAGTATATAGTGATTTGCTTACTATTTGAGGGCGCTTATAAAATTGAGGTCGAAGTAGAAATGATTCGGGGTCGAGCCGAGTTGTATGTTTATTTTGCGGAGAGGCAGGCGCACGATCGTTGGCACCGCTCGACTGATTCAAGCCCGCAGAAACACAGACCGAGAACTAGAGAGCCAAGTAATGAGGGGGGCGGAGGTCTGTGCTCAGTGGGGAACGCACGACGACTGTATAAAAAAGGCTCGCGTTATTCCAGCCGTCTTCTCCAAACTGTCAAATTCTCATCATATCAAGAACATTATTGCTCGCGACAATCAATAAAATTTGTTCAAATCATTGGAAAAGATGTCTGCATTGAACGCGGGATGAATCAAATTTAGAGGCAATTGGTAAAAAAAAATTGTGTGTGTGTGTGTAGTGTGTGTGTGTGTGGAGAGAGAGAGCGTGTGCGTGCAAATAATAAAAGAAGGAGGAGAAGAAGAAGAAATACGAAAGTATAGTATAGTTAGATGATGATGAGGTATACCTATTTGTGGATAACTGTATTAGCGGGCGCGTGGTCGCGGGGCTAACGGCACATGAGGTCAGGTCAGACAGCCGTTAGCACCGTGACATGTGAGAAAGAAGAATGGTCGTTCTCGCGCGGGCAAGTTGAGCCAAACTGTGGATATGAGATATGTGTTGTAATAATTGCAAACAGGAGAACGACGGAGGTTGCGATGGTAGCGACGCCGAGATGATCGGTAACGGGAGGAGAGGAGATCGCGATCGCGATACGGAGGATGATGAAGACGATGCCGAGAGAGAAGACGATGCCGGCGAGGAGGGTGCAAGCGGGGGAGGTTTCGGTGCTTGGCGCAACCACCTTCTCGGTGGCATTACGCAGCGCGTCAAATCCTGGTACTGGGGATCCACTCCCCTTGTAAGTCTCACAATTTTTCAACACCCATCAATTTAATCATTCTTATAGATTCGCGCCAAAATTTTATCCGTCTCTGATTCGCGCCACCTATTATATATTTCTCAATACTATCTTTTATCATTACTCTCTTCTTTTTTTTATATTTTATTTCTTTCGTTCTGTTTTTCTTTTTATTATTATTATTATTATTATTATTATTATTATTATTATTATTATCATTGTTGTTGTTATTATTATTATTATTAAAGACCGCCGCACACTTTTCTCTCTATATACCCAATAACTCCTCTTCATTCCGATACGATCGCGCGCACGTCCACCAAAGCACCAAACAACACCATATCAATCAATTTAATTAATCAGATCAATAATTTTACTTTACTTTTGGATCACTCATGTTTTATGATTATATATTTATGTATATAGTTAATGAACAAAGTTTTCTATCTAAATGTCAACAATTGTTTCTTTGGGATAAATTGCGTTCTATTCATCATTTGAAAAAGTCAAAATCATATATGGACACACGTAATTGCACCATGAGTGATCCAAAAATGAAACGAATGAAATATTAAAATATATTTGGTAAGCAAAAAGCCGTCGTTGTGCGTAAAAATATGATAATCACAGAATATAATGGAAAGTGTCCACAGTGGCTAAATTAGCATGAATTGGTGTAGATAAAATTTATAATATACTCGTTGTCGAATAGCAGCTAGAATTTAGAGATACATAGAAGGTAGCGGTGTGTCTATAAGGTGTATATGTTTTCTTAGATGTAATCCTCAATACTGCACAGTTGCTCTCCTTTATTGTATATATATAAACTACTATAACTATATCTAAATACATATGATGGTTTACATAGTTATCCTTGAGCACGATATATCAATTAGATGATTGTCTTAGCATGTACATCTATCCAACTTGCATCCATATATCGTGTCAAATTATTCCAACATTTATCAGTCAAGTTATAATTATTTCGTCTCATCATGTAATAAAAGAGTTGGTTTACACTATCATCTGTCGTTTCTCTGCGCGTTCCAAAATCAAAATAAACGAGAGACAAACTCGCGTAATTAAGTCGCTGACTTTCATCGAGTTCGTTGACCGAGACCTCTGATATTTTGTGATATGCAAGACATCCTGGTTTCTCGTACAAATTATTCGCGAATCCTCCTTGACCGAGATGAACAAAACAACTTATTACCTACTACTAACTAATAATAAACAAAACAAACAACTGAATCGTCTTATAAATTATGTCTTTATATATGATATATATATATATATACATATGTCAAACTACTTTGAATAACAAATCAAAATTTAATTGCATTTCAATTGCATCATCAAGTCTAATAAAGACTCTTATTTTTATATCAAACATTTATTTACCATCATTGCTTCTTCAAGAATTAATATGTGTAAAACAATTCAATTTGATTTCAACAAATCGGCATTATATTATATGTATGATTTGGCTCTGTCATATTATTTACTATTTTTTTGTTTCTGCACAAAGCTTTAGTTGATATTTTTATTGGAAAAAAATGCATGCGATTTGCGATATGTTTATACACGTAAGTATCAATTTTAAGTTTTCAAGCTAAAAACAAAAAACGAAAAAAAAAAAAAAAGTAAAAAACCAAAAAGAAACTGCACAAAATTGTGTCGCACACGCTCAGCATGATTGAAATTTAATTGAAAAAAATATATATATATTTGTTTAAAACAATCGCATAATTGAGTGCGAAATACTATTTTGAGTAGACAAATATGAAGTGAAAAAATAAGAAATAAAGATGAAAGGTTATTATTTCAAATATGAGTTGATGTGTTGGTTACGCAGGAGGCCCAGTTGCTAGAGGATGGCGGTTGTTCCGGGAGCGGCAGCAACGGTTCCGGTGGTCTGTCGCGGCGCCATCACAGCGCCCAACGATTGGGCAGGAACGATCAAATTGCCGACAGAAGAGAAGAGGACGCAGCTCTGGTGGTCCCGGACCATCAGGGCAACCTCCGAATCACCGTTAAAAAGACCAAATCAATATTGGGCATTGCCATAGAAGGCGGCGCTAACACCAAACATCCACTGCCCAGAATCATCAATATTCACGTAAGACCCCACGCATTTATTGACTTTATTTTAACATTTCTTTTCAAAACACTTAACACTTCATATGGTTACATTTTCTTATCAAATGAAAGTGAAACTTTTATTGCCATACAACGTCTGGCACAAATAAGCCAACGTCAAAAAGGAAAAAATGACGGATTTATCGTATGTGTATAACCAAATAACTACTTATAGGTATAGCTATAACTTCAACTTTGGATACTTGAAGCTTGAAAAGCTTTTGTTATTAAAATTGTAAATGAAATGTAATATTTCTATAAATGAAATTAAAATATTTTGCAGTTTAAATATATAAACTGGAACACATAGTCGTTTTTGCTGGTTACATTTCAAAATCAAACAAAATTTGTTTCAATTAATAATAATATTTTTAATTTCACCGTATGTGTTATTGAATTGTTTTCATGTAGTTTTTCTATAGTAATAGAACAACTAACATTAAAACGATGGATTTAAAAGTAGAAAATTTGAAATTAATATACCTTCGAACATTTTTTTTCGGCTTAATATGATATACTGACGGGATTACAAATGTATCACACGTGCAACTTTGACGTGTGCGAGTTTTATAATAGATGGAAAAAAGAGAGTACGTTTTACTTGCTGACGCAATTAAAAAGCACTTGAATTTTAGCAAGTGCATTTCCTTTGAAAATTGAGTAAATTTTACTTACAAATTATAAGAAAAATATTTACTCATATGGCAAGAAGGAATTTTATGCGACAAGTAAATTCCTTTAAATTTAGGCGAATTTTATTTTAAAAATGCAAAGTCATTTTATATGCTTTACTTGAAAGTAAAATTCCTCTGTACATTTTTGTGAAAGTAAATCCTCTTTTATCCATACCAAGTTTACACAAAATTAACAATATTCTTCACCATACATTTCACATACTAGCCGTTGGGTTGGTTTGCGTATCTCAAATGCGCCCTCAACCCTCAGTCCACTAAAACACGTTCATACAATATACACGCTAATCCTAGTACACACCACAAGTAAAGTACATATGGCACATTAAAAGAACTCTCATATTTGAAAATGAATGAAGAAAAAAAACTATTGATGATATAACTTGTTTTGAATTATTACAACAATTAAATGAGCCTGAATTTGTTGTCAGAAATATCATGAAACGAAACAAACAAAATTTTCGGACTGAAAATTGTTGATTGAAAAATGAAATAATTTAATTAATCGATGTTAGTGAATAAATTCTAAAATAAACAAATTATTTTATTATATACATATATACACATTATTCTTATACATAAAGAATTTTATGTATAAAAAATGCTACTTGCGATTTTTGAAACGATATTTATTTCAAGAATCGCATGCACGGCTTAATGTCGGAAATAGATTGTCAATTCGATTTTTCGGTAGAAAGTGGCTATACTTGCACTGCAGAGTGTACGAGAGAGCATGGAATTGCACCGAGAGTGTATATAAGAATGCACGAGAATGCAGAAAAGAATTTAACTATCAATTATATACAACATTTTACATAAAAAACTAGATTTTGTTCAAAAAATATTTGTTATTTTTGATGACAGTAAATTTTTACGAACAGTAACTTTAAAATATTTAAAAATATATATTCCCTCTTTAAAAAGTTAACGAAGGGGAGTTTTGCTATAATTGCGCACATGTCAAATGCCGAATTTCTATCGAATGTTGATAAAAACATTTGAAAGTTTTGAAACAGTCGCAGATAAAAGTTAAAGGGATCGCCACCTTTTCAATGGGGGAGAAAAGGGCAGGGATGGCTAGATTTCTACTAAAGAGTAGGGATAATATCACAGCTTCAATAAAAAGCATAACATCACATCAATTCAATACAAATTGTTTGTTGGCATTCAGAAAGCAAATTTGCTCTGCACAAAAATATAAACGAACTGTCGAACTAATTTCACTGTTGCATAATTTGTTTGCCCATGAAAATTGTACTTTTGTACTTTTATTCGTTGAATAAATTAAAATTATGCTCTACTTGTTCATCACACTGCAATGGAATTGATCAATTTGTGTATTCGTTTATCTCTTTATGCAACAGTAAATACTAATCATTTGTTCTTCAGCATTTCCGTATCCTATTATGGATTATATTCATTCTATTAAACACACTCAAGGCACACGCAAACATATACAAAACAGTAGTTTTTAAGGTGATATTGAAGT
>JAAMPD010002844.1:0-12709 GCA_025266255.1 Trissolcus basalis
TTTTTCATATAAATATATTTTTCATAAATATATTTTATATAAAATTTTTTTTGAATACTTAATATATTATTTATATAATTTATTGCTTCTTTTATGAATAATTTATAAATGAATTATATGTAGAATATATATTTTAAATAATAGTAAAAATTTTATTTATATGGAAAATATATTTTTTGTACTTCATATTTCAAATTTAAAATATACTTATGATTCATATTTTAAATAAAGAAAATATACCCAAAATATATTGTGAAATATATTTTTGTTCATGTGGATTATAAAAATAAATTAATTTGAAAAAATTTTTTAGAAATTATTTAAAACAAATCACACCTTTTGGTTCGAACGACCATAATCATCATCATATTCAAATGGCCGAGAAAAAAAAACGAACGAGTTATTTCATCTGGTTTTGCACTTGAATCAGAACGAAAATGCCTGCGCTCGCAAAGCATATTGAATTATGCGAAAAGGGTATATGTAGAATCCGTAAATGCTTTGTCCGTCGGCCAAGCCGATGTAAAGCTGTCTCGAAGTTGACGCGAGCACCCAGCCGTCTTGCGGACAAAAGAAACACGGTAAATACACAATAATGGCTGATACCCCTGGCCGCGAGTGGTATTAGTCAGCGCATAGTCCGACGTCGCAAAGGCAAAAGCCCGGCTGTTCAGCGAAACACTATATTACTCGACTGTGAAATTTATCCGTTCCTCTCTTTCTCTCTCACCGACAGGGTCCTTTGCATTTTATTTTCGCACACGTTATTATCATTATTTACGTGCAAAGCGTGCAAGCCGAATTTCATTGTCTTTCTTGCGGATTCGGACCGACGAGTAATTGCGCGCTGCGCCGTAAGTACCGGTCAGTCATTTTTGATATTTTTCGGACGGGGTTCTTAGGTTAAATACGAGAGCCTTTTTACCGCCTCCATTTTTTCCCTCGTTCGCATAACTGAAAAGACCGCTCGCGTTTCAACCCCGATGAACAGTTTTTTTTAATCCATCCCACTAATGTTGTATTGTTAACGAACGAAATTTTTCATCTACGACGAAAATTCAAATGCGAATTATTTTACCCGTTGAAGGAAAAATTTGTTCGAGTTAACCGCTATTATTTTTTGTATTTTTATTTTGTTACTTTTTGTTTTCTTCTTTCATTCAAACATAAAAAATTAAACCGACGTTACATGTATGCATTATTAGCGGAATTCATCTAGTATAATAGCCGCTAAATAAACAGTTATTTCGGGCAACAATCACGTTCAAAGGAACTGGAGAAAGTTTGGATAAGGATGCGACAAGCCCGAAAATGGATATTTATTTTTGTCCGCGCTCATGTGCAGGCAAGCGGATCGGAATTACAAAATGTCAAACGTGACACTGTTAAGTCCGTTTGCCTCGGCTAAATATTGCCGAGACCACTTTAAACACTCATTAATGCTAAGATAAAAGCTCACTTTGCGAGTGATGAAAAGTGCGACCGAGTTGCGGATGATTTTATCAGATTTTCATGTTTCAGTTTTTTTTTTTTTTTCTATCTTTTTTGTACATATTTGTATATTTCGTTTGTCATTTTTTCCCTTTTTTATTCATAGAAATCAAATTGTGATTCACGAATTTGACATACCAAAATCAATTTAATTATTCAGCGATGGACAACATTACCATTTGAATGAAATTTTATTTCAGCTCTAATTCAATTTGTTGTCACTAATAAAATTCACTTTAATTCATTTCATATTTGTGGTGAGAAACGAAAATTCACATTCAATAATCAATGAAAAATTATCACCAATCAATTATTATAGGAAAGTGACTATTTGAATTTCATTCTAATTGATGGTAAAAAAATGAACGACTGAAATTGTGAACTTTTTTTTTCTGCTACAGATGTGAAGGACACGAACTTGTGCTGCACATACACCTACTCGCGAGAACTTTACCGAAATGAATTTATGAGCCGCGTTACTCCGAGGCAACATTTTCAAATTTTCTTCGCGCGATTCCGATTTATAAAAGTTGTACGGTGGGATTGCTTTGGACCGTGTCTGAAAAATAAGAAGCCTAGCTAACTTGCGTTAAAAATCATCGCTCATTCCGTCAAGAACTGTATGGAAAACCGTATATGCAAGTATGAGAAAACTAGATGGAAGAGATCGCTTTTTGTATTTACAAATTGAAATGAAAACCGCCGAGATGGGATTGTGTTTGAACTGCGGAACGAAATTTTCGTGCCGAAAATCTGAACTTTCTCAACTTGGAATTTTAAATCAAAAGTGTTATAATGAAAAGTTGAACCTTTTTTTCAGGTCAGAATATAAGTAGTTCTTAATATTAAAATTGCTTGCAAACTTTCTTGAAAAGATAATAAAAATATATCGAATTAAATTGAATAATATTCACATGCAACTTGTTTAATATGATTTTCGATATATATATCTACTCACACAGGCCAAGATATATTCCCAAATATATTCTGAGTATATTTTCTATATTTGAAATATATTTCCATATTATATGTATATAATATATTTTTCGATAAAATTTATATTTTATATTTCATTCATATAATTCATTACCGTTTTATAAATTACTTATATCAAAATTAGCAAGATGTATGATATATACAGATATATTTTAAATATAAAAAACAATATACATAGAACATATTTTGAAATATATTTTTGTCCGTGTGGGTTTATTATAATCTCGTATATAATTTAATATATTCCAAAATATATTTTATGTATATTTTCTATATTCAAAATATATCCGTATATATATATTCTACTTATGAATCATTTATAAATTATATATTTTTGTCTCTGTGGATGATTTTAATCATTTTTTTTTACTTTCATTTTATTTCTGTTTCAATCCCTTGTAGAAATAGTAATTTGGTTTTTAATAACTATCCAGTAACTTGTTTTTCTTGTAAGTTATAACTTTAAGTTACAGGAGCTATCAAAGCCCAATGATATTGTCAAGTACCCACTCAGTTAAAAAGTTCTAAAAAGGGGTTAACACATTAACCTCGGTCGCCTCGATTCGTCCGACATATTTTGCGAGTTGGGCGTAAAATGTTGGAACCTTGCTCGCATCTCAATGACGCGGTGTCAGAGCGCGTCTTTGTGGAGTGCGAGTTGAACTGAGTAGCGGCGCCGTCTTTGAGGAAAACTTTCAGCAAAAAGTGGTCGGGTAACGTAACCCCGACGTGCACCGCACCTGGACCGTGCGAGATGCCTTGGTAAATAGCATATTTTCTGACCCACTAGCGCAAATGTAATGCGATGGACATGTTTTGAATTCGAAACGACAACACGACGTACGCATCGAATAACCGATTTGCATGCCCCATTGTAGACACACATCTCTGTTTTTCAATTTATTAAAATGACTCCCAATTTTTCCTCTTTTCTCCTATTTCCTTTTTTTTAAAATTTGTTTTCAAGTTTTCAAAACTTTGTCAATTCTACAAATTCAAATCTCTCGATTTTTTAAAACATCCATTATATCTGATACTCGGATAGATGTTTTCTTTTCTTTTTTTTCTTTTTTTTGTACGTTCCACTTTTGTCTGAAAACTAAACTTTCAAAGAGCAATATTGAGAGGGAAATTTCGCATGTGAAAGTGTGCGAATGTTCTTTGACCGAGGACAGAATTTCATCTTTCATTTAAGACCACAGTTGATATCGCATAACATCGATGTACATTCGCGCCAGCATACGTTAGGCGGCTTGTGACGAAAGAGACGGGCACGACGCATGCTTATTTATTTGGTATGGAGCGCAAGAGCACGGACGAAAGGGCGCTCGGAATTCACAATGAGCGTGGAGAGCGTCCCGCGAGATGTAAGCGGAGTCGCTTGGAAATGCGTTTACGGTCGTCATTCACGACACGCAACATCAAAACATCCGAGCCCCGTTCGATGAAATATTTAGCTCATTTCTTTTGTTTTTTTTTCTCTCTCTCTCCAGCTGCCTCTTCAATCTTTCACATTAATCGACTTATTTCCCTCCATGGTCAAAAGTTCTTAATGGATCCTGCGGTTACATTTTTAACGACGTCGCGAAAACACATCCCCCTTGCCTCTGTCCACAAGAAAGGATGCATGTGCGAAATTCGCAATTTCGCACATTGCACATAGAAAGAGAGTTCTTGAAAACTAATTTTTTTTCTTCTATTATTTAAATCGATGATACATAATGTCCGGACGAGAAATGTGATTAACGTCCCTGCACGGACGAAAATATATTCTGAAAATATAAACAAAATATATTTTTCGTGTATAAAATATATTCCGGCAATAAGTATAATAAAATAAAATATATTTTCATCCGTGAGGAGTTCTTGTGTGTCACCTGTTCATAATATCAGAGGGACCCACACAAACGAATAATATATTTTAAAATATATTTTACGTATACATTCCTATTTCAAATATATCTGTATATATTCTGCACATATAAGTCATTTATAAATTATTTATAACCTGACAATAAATTATATAAATAAAACGTAGATAAAACGTAGAATATAAATATAAATTGTATTGAAAAAAAATTATATGAAAAATATAAATTTGAAATATATTTACTCATATATTTTTGTTCTTGATCAGTTTGCTTTGTCAAACAACTATATAATTCATGTTTAATGTTACCAACTTGCCAAGTGAATGAATCAATTGGACTAGAGTTGACTAAAAAACAAACTCGCATTTTGTAGCAAAAAAATACTAATCTTGGTTGTCCGTGGGGGACCCTGAAACCAAAAAATGTTTGAAAAATCATCGAAGAATTGGAAACTGAAAATAAGTTCGTCGTTTGAATTCAATGAAGAAGGGAGAAGTTGGAATTGAAGTGGACATAAAATGTTGATTCGTAATGGTGCTTGCATATCACTAACTTTTCGTAGCGTCCTTATGATCAAGCTTCTACTATTGAAATGAACGATATGGCACCGCGAACATTTCATTTGGCCGCTCTCTCCGATCGTCACCGAGGGCAAAAAACAAGAAAAGCTCCACGAAACTCAATTTATAAGAGCGCACGGCACCGGGATCCGTCGACCCACCCAATGGCAACAGCAAACAAGTGTTCTCAATATACGTGTAACGATTCAACTCAGGCCATTCGACCGGTATAACGAAATGTATAACTTGCACGATACTCAGACGGTAAATATACTAAGTACGTTTCGCTTATTCCGAACTAAGCTCCAGGTGTTTCAATCTATTTCAAAGATCAAATGTATAGAAATGGTCCCTAATAAACGTAAGCAATGTCGCTGGAATGAAAATGTTACTTTTTTCTTCCTGTAGCCTTTTTTATCCTGAATCTTAATAGATTAAACTTCGATCTTAAAATACAATAGCTCCTATAGAAGCTGTTTTTTTTTCTTAAGCCTGTTTTTCTCAATTTTCTTTTTCTCATTTTTTTTTCTTTTTTGTTTTTTACAAAGAGGTATTTTCTTCAATTTTTGTCGCCTTTTTCTTTGTTCAAATATCTTGTTAGTTTATTCAAATATCCATTTAATTTATTTGTTTTTTCTTCCTTTACGCTAATCCAGTCTATAAAGTCGCACATCGCATTACACTTTATGACAATTTTGAGGTGAGATTCCCACCTCGCTCGACATAATCCCGAAACTTGTTCTATCAAACTTGCACTTGTTTCGATCCATGTATAGTGGAGAGTTTATCTAATGCACATTTTTGTCAAGACGAGAAAGTGCGAACAAAAAAAAATACTCGAGAGAAAAACCGTCTTGGTGAAAAAAAAAAGAAGATGAACTGATATAAAAATGTTTCAGATATATACTTTTCGAAGAAATTCAATCTTTAAACCGGTTTTGCAAAATAGCGCTGGACCGATTTTTCTTCATGGACGTGTCCTTTTTTTTCATACTTTATTTTTGTGGTACAAAAATATTGATCTAAAAGTTTATGCAAAAATTCGATAAGACGATCTAAAGAGGCAGGGAGTACTTTTAAATGTTATTGCAGTTTAAAATACTGCTATCAGTGGAACATTATGAGCACGATAAAATCCAGTACAAACACGGTCGAAATACAACAAACAATTTCGTATTCGCTCATTCATTAAACCCTTTTCATGAACAGTTTTGCATTATGAGCGAGAGTACAACATTAAAAAGAGAAATCGCTGTGAATTCCACCTTTCAAACCCATCGACATGTTTACATTCGAGTTCCTTAAACTGCGAAATCACAATGCTCTGCCGTTAAGTGTAATTTTCATTGTAAATTCGCCTCTAACCCATTTAACCGACAATACAATTGAACAGCCTTGTCATTGTGCGTCTTCAATTAAAGATGGTTTGCTTATTCAAAGTACGTTTGCCAAACAAAAATACAATCCAAAGCACACGGGTCTCTGTGTACCCCGAATTTATTTCCTCAAGAAACTTCCTGCGATTGTTGAAAATCTTAACGATTCGCAATATTTACTCCCTTGAATTTGTTACACTACGAACCGAATAAAAATATAAAAAAAAGCTCACCCGAGAGGTCAGCTCTTTGCATCTCCAAGGGATATTCCGTCGTTGAAAATTGTTTTAATTTAAACAAGCATAGATTGTCCATTGTCATCAAAATAACCATTTTCGTTGTTCATCGCTCGCTTTCGTAATTATTAGTCTTCTTCATGAATTTGCATGAAAATGAATATCGTCCAACGGGAATTGTCATTGCGCGTCAGTATGAATTGATGATCGCAATGACGGTGTGTTATCATTATTCATTTTAGTGCCCATCCAGTGTTATGCAAAATTCAATGACGTGCGCAATTACCAAACCACAGTGCTGACAAAAAATTTTAACCTTCAATGAAGTCCTTTACAATCTAAACAATAGGTGTAACATATACACGGACAGAAAAACACTACAAAATTTACTGTGATTATTGTAAACTGCGAACCATAACCTCAAATGCAAAAACTTGATTATGTTCACTCTAATTTTTTGTATAAAGCTTTACAATCCGAGCTTTTCGATAAAAATCATAGTAAATTTTGTTGCTGTTTTTCCTTCTGTGTAAAAGTCGAGTGTGAAGGTTAGTTTTTTACTTCAAGTTTGGTAGCAAAAGATATGAAAAGGCTTGAAGTTGAAGAGTTTACTTTCATTGGTCAAGACGGTATGTTGAGCGTTATTGAACTACTTTCAAATGTGTTCCTACGTTGGGCGCCATCTTGATGAAACATAACCTCATTTTGCTGAGACGTGACCTCGTCTTAGACGCCATTCTAAGATGTGGCTTCTCGTTAGATGCCATTTTGAGGCGTGGCTTCAATTTCACTTTTGGCGCCAATTTCAAACATCGTCCCAAACTTCTGCAACACTGTAAAATAATAAAACACAAAATGAATTAATATTTACAATTATCACATTCATCAATAATAATTACATTCTAAAATGGCAAGTGCACAAAATTCGTTGATTCTCTACCACTTTGATATTTCAAACTTAGTCTATAAATAACGAGATAGTAACAGTAAACTCATGCGACAATAACGAAAGTAGTATACATTTATACTTTCGTGAACAACATCTATTTAACAATGCACCTTATTACAATTGTATAACTAAAACACGTTGTAATGCACAAACAAAACTTTCATTTGTTCAAACAATTGACGATATTTCAATACTTGATTTCAAATTAAATATTCGTTCATTTCAGCCAGCGGACGCAGCATTACTCATTCATTAAGGTATAATAAACTTTTGCAATCTATAATTAACAAATAGATATTAGATATTATAGACGTGATTTATGAACAAAACATGTTACTATAACTGAAAGAAACTTTAATGTTGTATTATAAATAGTTTCACAAATATGGAAGGTTTACATCCATCGTGTTAATTCGTTTCACGTAAAATGGAAGGGCTCACAAAAAGGTTCATCGTAATTTTGAAGTATGGCCATGTTGTAATATTTATTATTTCACGTGAAACCTTTTGGTTGTTTGGCCGAGAAACGCAGAAAGAAACAAAAAGGACGAGGGAATCGTACAAAAAGGGAGAATTTTACTT
The DNA here is from genome assembly GCA_025266255.1 of Trissolcus basalis. Lineage (NCBI taxonomy): Eukaryota > Metazoa > Arthropoda > Insecta > Hymenoptera > Scelionidae > Trissolcus > Trissolcus basalis. The sequence continues at coordinate 8,062 of JAAMPD010002844.1, forward strand.
TCGTTGCTCCACAACTGTCTCGCAAGTAATTTCACCACAAAAGGGGTCTTTGAGAATGAAAAAAAAAAGACGCGGTGCATCGGCGTTCTTGAGTGTTCCAAGAACAAAAGTGGAGCAGCGATTTAGTGACGCAATAACCTCGATATTTAAAATAGAGGCTGATTACCAAACGGCGAGCGGAATTACACTGTTTTCGCTGGGAAAATTCGACGACGGATCTGGCCCGGTTTCGCAACACAAATCTTACCGCCGGCGACACTTTGATGGATTCCCAAACGGACAGAAAAAAGAAAGTAGGAGAAAAAAATGCAGCCACTCTCACACACACCTTTCGAATTCATAAATTTTTTTCTCCTGGATTGGCAAAGTTTATTTCAAACTTTGACAAGTCGGATAAGACGACATTTAAGTTTATTATAACAAAATATTGATTGTTATAGAAATGAACAATTTGTTATTTTTAAAAAGCTGTTGATTTATGCAAAGATACAAATACCTATCGGACTCTAATTTTAAGAAAATGATTTGCAATATTTACCAAAAACTGACTCTTTAACATAAGCGCTTATGGAGAGGTCAAGTAGTTGACCATTTCAGATTGATCATTTTGTATGCTTGTTTTAAAAATGGTCAAAATTTAAAAAATGTCAACTTCTCTTAAGTCGCACCAAATGCTCTCAAAAAAGAATCGAGAAAAAAATGCAGAAGCTACTCAAAAATCGATTTTCATTAACGGTGCTTTGTAAGCTCACCTGAACAGCAAAGTCAAAATTTGAATGACTGAATTAGCAGATCTAGATCTTAGTCTTAATGTATTTAGTCGCCGATTTGACTGCTATAACAACTCACAAAAAGAATCTATAAAAACTGGCGGCTAGCAACTGTGTTGCATAGCAAGTTTGAGCGTGACAACGTCTAATGGAACTAAATTCTTATAACTTTGATCACATACAACATATTGCTGTCATCATTTTTCGAGTGGACGCCGGCAGCGTAACGCTGGTAACCTAATGCAGTAACGGAACGTAACGCAGTAACGTAACGTAACACGGTAACATAAGGCCATTATTCTAGTGGCTGCCAGCGTCTACTAATTTATAAGACGTCACGTCTATAAAAATCAGAATAAAAATAACAGCGACGGCCTGCGAAAACTGTTTCCCGTTACTCGGGTAACGCTTTTTTGTAACGCGGGGAGGGGTCGCGATATTTCAAGTGGTAGGGGGCTTTAACAATTCATAAGACGTTATTACGTCAAAAAAATCGCCACGTTTTTGCGTCGTTGTTTTGCCTAAGCAAAGTGTGTTGGTTAGGTGTCCGATGAAACCCGATATTAATCACTGGTTCTCTGTTTGTAAGAACTCTCGTCTGTCGGACGGATAGTCAGACGTAAATCGGAAACCGCAAGTCGTATCGCACGGGTGTCGATATCGCCAACTAATGGATATTTTCATTTTCACATCACGCTTGGAAAACTGCCCCGAAATGTAAACTCTTTATCACGCCTCCCCGGATCTCTCTCCTTGTGGCGATTATGAAAAATTTCCACGGCATAAATTTTGCGAGTGCTTGCAAAAATGAACAACGAAAAATTGATTCATTGATTTGTAATAAGAATAGAATAGAAATTCGTTTTCCGTTTGTGAAAACTACAAAAATGGCCCCCGGTTGATGGAAATTCAGCGACGAATAAACAAAACGAAATAATTCAATCACGGAGTCATGTTGACTGAACTTTCTGGAACGTGAAAATTGATGAAAACCCGATCTGCATTAAAAGTCAAATATCAACTAATGGTCGGGCTTCTTTTTACAGTTGCCTTTGAGCTAGCTACTTTTTAATCATGGAAAAGGGCCAAACAAATACAAATACCATTCATGCGCATTATAAATGACGTCATCAACTAATAGCCATTCGAACGGGGTGCGCACCTGGCCTTTTGATGCATCATGACAACTGAACTCTGCGTACTCAGAAAATTGAAAAAAAAAAAACTTTTTTTAGCAGATGACATATCGGACCGCACACTGATAGGTGGATAAAAACGAAAGACGAGAAAGCGGGACGAGCTCTGGATTTTGAGCACAAACGGCAGCGGGCGGACAAAAAATGCGGAGCAGGAGGAATCCCGAGGTGACCCGAATACGTCGCGCTTGGGGACACAGTCTGCGAATATCTTGCCATCGATATAATACGCTACTTGAAATCTCGTGCGGGAAACGTCCCCGAAATATAAGCTCATCATGTGCTTGTTCAATTAAGCTCGGAAATCTCTGACAAGTGATCGCGGTGGCGGAATAAATGACGAGCCTTCTTAATCAAGTTGTGAATCTTTCAGATCAATTTTTTTCGGTCTCGAAATAATTTTAGGCTGAAAATAGACAAGTCATATCAAATAATCGAAAAATAATAACATTTTAAGATTTGTCAAACATTATCAAAATTTTATATTTTTATCATAGAGAGGTAGGACGTGAAATTTTGCAAAATAAATAAATGCGTCTATGGCTAAATTTTTTTTAAAAATTGATCTCTAAACTGAGATATTTAATTTAGAAAGTCTATAATACCACATATTATAGAATTAGTCATAAAATATTAAAATTATTATTAATTCTGTGGCTGTGACAAATAACCAGTGAAGTGGTATAAGATTTACATATACACTTAACTGGTTTTTCCTCAGAGCCACAGAATTATTAGTTCAAAAACGCTATTCTTACTGTAACCAACAATCTTACTTTAAATTATTAGGTCAAAAATCGAATATTTTAAATTATAAAATCCGAATAAAATTCAAGTTAACCAAATTTTCAAAAAATCAGATCCAAAATTGAATCAAATACAATTAGAAATACAAGAAAAAAAATGTAATAAAAACTAACTATCAAAAAAGTATTCTTCCGGTTGACAAATTTTCCCGCATAAATAAAATTACATTCAAAATAACACGTCTAAATTTGTTTACTGACAATTAAAAAAGTTTTTCGTGTTCAGTTGTCAATTCTAAGGATTGCAGATCTTTTTTCAAAGAAAGAAAAAAAAAGTTTCCAACTGTCCCAACCAGGTGTGGCATAAAAAAGTTATATTCAATGTTCTAAAAAGTAAATGAATTTTAGGTGGGTGTATAAATTGCCAAAATCGCTGTAAGGGGTTGAAATCGAAATGATATCAATAATGAGTTAGAGGATCAATTTAAGTGTCCAATCGTATGGGGTATAACGTAGAGGGTATTACCATCGCGTAAAATTCACTTTGAAGTCCTGAGATCCCTATGAATAAGTGGCCAGGTGTCGGAGATGGCAGAAACTGCTATAAGAACGTACATAGCGGGCACATTCGGCGCATCAGCAGCGTGCTTCGATCGGCCGCACTTCCAATGAAACTTGCTAATAGTCGTTGCAAAATTAATGACTACCTTTAGCGATTTGCACAGCCAATTTTCCCGCCCACGTCATGTGCGCTTACCATGTAAACAGATATATATTACTCCATACGTGAAGCCCACAAGCGTATAATCGATCCTGCAAAATTTGAAATTTAAAATCAAATGTCAGACTTTTTCAATTGTAAATTAAAATTTAAAATTCCAAACAACATGAATTTCATTCATTTTTATCTTGTTTTTTTTTTTTTTCGTTTTTGTTCGTAGGTAAATTTGGGCTTGCACGTACCTGAGATGTACGTGTTCATGGAGCGCCTGGCAAGAAACTTAAACACGCTTAATTAGGTGGCGCGTAATGAAGATCTCAGAATCATTTCGTATGATACAAGTCATTATGTTAAAATCGTTGTTGGATTAATTTTGCGCTACGTGCGACACTCGCCCGGGTCAGTTGATTACACAGAGAGAGGTATGTTATTTCTTCCTAGTTGCTCATTTAGCTCGTTTCAGCGATTTGCATACCTTTGCGCATACTTTTCTGAATATATTTCCAGCAGTTGCAAATACCCCTGATGCGTTTTTAATTACAAATCTTGATGAAGAGATACTGAAACAGAAAAAACATATTTCATCTTTTTCATTTTTTATTCATTAATTTTAATATTTATTTTAATCGTTATCATACTCTCAGACTCGTCACAACATTTTTGAAATTATTCTTTCCATGTCCCTCACGAACTGAAAATATAGTCACTAAAAATATATATGATATAAATATTAAATATTATCCTTATTTCCACTTTTTATATATTTTGTATACACTGAAAAAAATGCTACCTCGTATATCAAGTATATTCAACTTGAATTAAGTAGAAAATATTCTCACATATATTTGAGAATATATATATTCAATTGAAGTTAAATTCAATTAATTCAATTCAAAATAAGTCAAAAAAAGTAAAAATATACTTTATTCAAGTGAAATATACTCAAATTCAAGTAAATTTTTCCAAGTACATTATATACTTGATATCAGTAAGTTTTTTTTTTCAGTGTTGAAAATAGTATATGATCTTAACAATTTGCGTTTTTAACTACCTAAATGGTACACAATTTATTTTTCTCAGTTTTAAAACACTACGTATTTTAAATTTTCAATTTGAAAATTGGAACGAGCTGCTTTTTATAAAACATACGCGTGTGATTCAAAAATATAATTTAAAAGTCAAAACTGTCGTGTAATAAAATTCGATCGGTTTAAG